>VUQG01013737.1:53756-71512 GCA_015106755.1 Etia nguti | reverse complement strand
TATGCAAGCACAACTGGAAACCTCAGGACAGTGTCATGGGTATCGTTCTGCGCCATATCCTTCCGGGTAACAAGGAAATTACGTCATTCACATAGAGTCCTGATTGGCAGCGATAACTTGAAATTTCAAGTTATTTTTCTCAAAATTTGGAGTTAATAAGTCGAAATTTCGAGTTAACAAGTCGAAATTTCGAGAAAATAACTCTAAATTTCGAGAAAGATAACTCTAAATTTCGAGTTGTGGATCCTTTTTTTTTGTGGCAGAAACGGGCTTCCATAGTTAAGATATTTGCTAACTATGGCTATTTTAATTTCCTGTTTATGTAGCTACTTAGAGCTTGAATCACAGCTTGTACTGCAAATAAAGGATGCACAGTCCTTGTCTGTTGCCAGGGCTTACGACAGGGAGGACAGAGTTGCTCCATTCATAATTCTGCTGCAACTTTTTTTCCATTTCTGCCTAACGCAGTTTTAAACCGGTTACTGAAAAACTGCATTATTTTAAATAAGAAGTATTACAGCATATTTCTAACAAAATCAAAATAATAATAATGCCGTATCTTTTCAGCAACATGAAAACCCAAGTATAGTCAAGTACACTCTAGCATTTCGATCAACTCACATAGCAAATGGCTGCTAGCTCTTGACGCAAGTTGCTAGCTTCAAGGCTGGTGGTGCTCTTCATGGGGTTCAAACCACTGTCATATACAGTGAACTTAGTTCCCATGAGGTTTGATCTGCAAACAAAACATAACACATCAAGGAATGTAATGACTGTTTGAAACAAAACACAGGCGGTGAGGCTCAAACTACTGGCGTAAATTAGCAGTTTTGCTATAACCTGGCATGTTTACATGTTATATTTTTGGTAATACTTATGTCCATTAACATGCGCTATCCCTGCTAAACATATTTTTAAAAAGTAACTAGAAATAACGGGTATCCAGGTTTCATTACATAATGAAAACAGATCGTATGGTTTCACGCTTGAGTTTTGAAATATGAACTGAGCTACTTTGCAACAACAAATGATCACTGGTGTAAAACCTGTGTTTTTGTGCTCTCCCTGGAGTATAACTCCCTTTATCATCTCATTTAGCTTTAACTGAAACCACACTTTAAAAAATGAATCATGTTGTATTCAGTAAGACTTAAGCTAGTGAATGAGATCATAAAATCATCAAGAAAGTGTTTGCAGAGTTCACAGATAAAATCATAAGAGGAGTGATTTCTTAGGAGCCTTTTATACATACTGTCTGTGGATACAAACTGAAAAGGAAATAAAAGTAGAGTACAGTGTTTGCAAATCACTGCATGCTTTTGACTTCAGGCCCCTCTAAATATAATTGTTGTTCCACTCGAGTTTGTCCTTGTTGGCTTATGGCTCAGCAGTGATTGATAGACTGGATTTTGGCAGGTGGGTGGTCCAATCTAAATCCTGACAGACAAGGAAAGTGGCTAGTGCTCTGTCTTTAAGTGAATTCTTACATGAGGTGAACACTGGCCGAAAAGTTGACAAATTACGACATACAACATCATTGACTCGATTCCCACCGAGAGCACCTTTGTTTAATTTCATAACACCTTCTCCCTCCCTACCCCACTCAATCTTTTTTCTCATACCACATTTACTTTCATATTTTGCACTCACTTGTCGCTTAGCAACCTTTATCTATAAAATGAGAAATTAGAAAACATATCCTTCGCTGTACTGTAGCGCTGATGTTTGATGTATTGTGCTGTTCTGTAAAATCAATCATTAATTAGTTCTTACACTTTTTAGACTGTCAGTCATTAGTTCTTAATAGCCATTAATGCACTGCACACCAGTAAATGCCAATAAATTAAGACAGAATCTGCAGGAAAATTTGGCCAACTATACTTAATTCCAGATATGAAATAACCATTTATCTAATGTTGGAGAGCAACATTTGCATTTCTCGGTTATACTCATCCAATGTATTTTAAACAGCGTTGCATGTATGTGTGGTGTAGGTGGTGCCATTTAGAAATGGTTCGTAAAAGCCGCATGTTTAGCTGTCTCATTTAGATATCTCATTTAGGCCAAGGACTGATGAAAGGTCACTGTTCGTTCCTATTTGGACCGCCATCATTCAAGCAGGACAGTGATTGCAAAGCTTTGAGCAGTACATAGACCAGTGGTCCAAAGACTAAAAGGTTGCTCAGGCCCATATTTGATTAAACTCTAGAGGGGCTTCCATGGAGCCTTGAAGCTGTTTCAAATGATTATGTCAATCACATTTGTATGTAACTATTAGATTAAACGAGAAATAGTAGTGCCAGCACAAAAGTTAAATAAGAAATCCAACACTTAGCATAACTACTCAGAATATGTATTCTGATCTGGAAGAAATTATTCATCAGTTAAAGTCTTGCACCTCTATACTTGACAACATCCCCAACAAACTATTCAAATCTGTGTCTTATTGTTTTACAAATCATATTATCAATAGCTCTCTACAGACTAGAATTTTCCCTGTTTCTCTTAAATGTGCTGTAATCACACTGCTACTCAAGAAGAACAACTTAGAGTCATTGGTAATGAATAATTACAGATGCATTTCTAATCTTTCATTCCTCAAAATATTTTTTAAAAAGTTTACAAACAACCAGATGAATACCTTTCAAATCACAGCATTTATGATAAGTACCAATCAGGGTTCAGATCTAATCATAGCACAGAAACAGCTCCTGCTAAAGTCATCAATGACCTGCAGATCAACAGTGACTCACAGAGAGTTTCAGTTTTACTTCTGCTTGATCTCACTGCTGCTTTTGACACTGTTGATCATGACATTTTAATTTAAAGGCTGAATGACTCAGTTGGTTTACCAGGTCAAGTTCTTGATTTGCTCTCATAGTACCTAAAGAGGATATAGATGTTATTGTGTTTCAACTAGCTGTTTTAGATCTACTCAACTAAAAGTTCCTCTAGGGTCAGTCCTTTAGCCCTTGAGGCACTTGAACCTTTACAAGCTCTTTCTTGGTACTATCATAAAGAATCACAATATTATCCTGAAATTCTTATGTAGATGATACACAGTTGTACCCATAATTTTCCTCTAATGATTTAAAAAAATTGTTCATATTTATCATCCCTTTCTCTGAATCACCATGAGCGAGTCAGAAACCTTGGCATCATTTTTGACAGTGATCTCAGGTTTGATAAAAACATCAAGAAGGTTAGTAAGAACTGCTTTTCTAATGTTAGAAAAGTTAATTCTTATCTCAAAGTAAAATTGGCCCATGCTTTCATATCAATTAGGTTAGATTATTGTGGCGCTCCATTTGCAGGACTCTCACAAATAATCAGTAGACCGACTCTCATCTTATTCAAAATGCAGCAAGAGAGTCCTTACAGGTTTGCAAGAATTTGACCATATTATTGCAGTATTGAAGTCACTTCGTAGACTCCCAGTGCAATACAGAATTACCTTTAAAAGCTTTTTATTAGTTCATAAAGCTCAGGTTTATAACCCAGTCAGACCTCTCAGGTCATCAGGTCCAGATCTTTTAAATGTTCAGATGCAAGTATGCTGAGGAAGCGTTCGGTTACTGTGGTCCTGTTCTTTGGAACAAGCTGCCTGCTTACCTGAGATCAGTTATATCTCTGCAAACATTCAGAAACAGGCTCAAAACCTTTTTGTTCACACAGACCTATACTCAATAGCTGTGTGTGTTTTTTAAAGCTATATTTTGCTCTTTTCATTGCCTTAAGGCATTGTACCTTTTTTAATATATTTTTTCTTCTTTGTTACGCACATTGTCGTTAGATATAATGAAATGTGCCATATAGATTAATTGTGCCAATGCCATATGTAATTCCTAATGTAGGCTGCTAAAGTGTTTAATAGAACAAAGCCACTGAGGACTTACCTCAGTTTGCCAATAAAACTCTCTCCACCTCGAGACAGATCAGTTGGATCAATGGAGATGAGGTAATTGGATGTTTTACTCTTTTTCCTCTTTCTCCCAGCTAACAGGAACACCTGTTATCAAACCAAACCATATTGTCAGACACCTACAGACAATCAACTCGTTTTTATGAGGTTTGATACCACATGGTTTGATACCACAAAGCTGTGTTGTTTGAATATATAAGTTAGATTAGAGTCCAGATGTTAACAATTTACTGTAAAAAATACCCTGACAGATATCTTGTGTAATATGTCTTTAAACCTTGAAGACTCATCTCACCTTCTTGCCATCCTCTCTCTCCAAGTGAAGATAGTAGGTCGGATACATGCCTCTGTCCATGCCCTTTTTGTCCCTGGTGATTCTGCACTTCACTCTGACCCCCTGCGGTGCTGGGCGCAGAGAAAACTCCTCAAGGTCATCAACATCAATGGCAGGTTCACTGACTGGTGGAGTGGGTGCTGAGGCCACCTCCTGTAGGATCAAACATGGCAAGAAACCTCGTGAAATGGTGGACTGGTGAGCATTAAAGCAGAGTAATGAGTCTGAAAATCAAATTGTCCACTGGGATTAAGAATGAGCACACTGTGTCTAAAATAAGGACCTGGAGCAGAGACAGAACATTGAAATGACTGAAGGGAAAAAATTAGAGTGGAAAGAAGAGCAAAGATAAATGATGTTATCAAAAGGGGAAAGAGACAGAAGAGGCTTGGAAGTCCATAACTGTGTGTTGCATTCTGTGCTTTTCTACCTAGTTATACTTTTACTGCATTGGCAGTGTGTTTGTACTGAAAAAGGAAGTCATTGCCAATCAGACGCTTTCCAGATGGTATTGCATAGTGGATCAACATCTGATGCTACCTTTCAGTTTTGACTACATCCCCAACACCACTGGCTGAAATGCAGGTCCAAAACATGACAGAGTAGACACTCAGTGTTGTACTTCTCTCCTCAACTCCTCCATATATGCTGGCAATATGGCAATGCGAATTTATATTTTTCACTCTGTAAGACATTTTGCCACTTATATTCAGTACAATTCTTGTGTACTTTGGGATACCTCAACGTTTTCTCCTTGTTTCCCTTCCTTAAGAATGGCTTCTTGAAAGCCACATATCCACTGAGACCATTTCTGATGACGGTTCAGTGAACAGAAGATGGATCAACTGAAGGGCCAGATGTATCTCTGTCCTGTGACACGCCTTTTCTGTTTTCTCCCCCTATTTCTTAAAGACATGACATTTCAGAAATGGATTTTTGCTAAGTTGCCTTTTATGTGTGACAACACTGGTTAATCCCTTGAGTTTTATGCTTGAATGATTCATAGGTCAGTCTTAAATGGCTCAACAAAAAATGAAAAAAATCCTCTGATAACAATCAGGTACAAGGACTGTACAGAAAATTTGCGAAAAGCAGTTAATGTCCAAAGAAAAGCCGTAAAGCTAGGGCACTATGGCCCAATACACGTTAAAAACAAAAAAACTAGAAACTCTGGCTTCTTGGAAGCAAAGAATACATCAAATGAAGGGTGGCTCAAGACTTTTGCACCACACTATACCTATAAACAAAGACATTTTTGTACTTTGGCTACTTTCTTACAAGTGAGCATCCAGCAAAATGCTCACTGAGGTAAGAAAACAACCGAGGAACCATCATAGGTTTGAAGGAATCACTTGAGCTGGTTAACATTTCTGTTATTGAGTCTTACTCAAGCAAATTGAAGGTATATTGGTCCTCCTCAAAAACATGACATTGTGCCTGCATTCACAAGGCTAGAAGAAGCAGATTACAATGTGTGGTCCTAGAAAAACATGGAAAAACTAAACATGGAAAAACTAAACCTGTTTCTGAGTTACTAAACTTGTTAAACATTAGACTATTAAAGCATTAAAGTCAGTGAGCCAAAAACATTAGACCTTGTTAATCACAGGATTTAAAGACGTTTTGATGCATGTTCAGTCATCCAGGTAAGGAAATCCCAAAAAGTTGATTCTGTTCATCTGGACGTAGCGTTTTCATTGGGAGAAGCATTTCATCACTCATCCAAGTGACTTCTTCAGTCTCAGATGAATGCAGGTTTCCCCAACCTTATAAACAGTACCTTTGCATAATGACTGAAACTACCACCACTGACGAACAATCAGCTGTGAGGTCAGTTACTTGATCATTAAAATGCACATTGTTATGACCATTGATCATCAGTTATCTCGTATGATGTTTCATCTCTCTTCACTTGTGTCGCAGTCACTGAAGCAGTGGAGGTCATTTGTAAGAGATTACAGGAGTACATGGAAGAAGTGGAAAAAAGGGTTCCGTTATCCTACCCTTGAACACCACCAAGTCATTGGTTCAGGTATGTGGATGACACCTGGGTGAAAATCAAATCTCATGACATACCACAATTCAATGATCACATTAACTCGTGGGCAAACACATCAAGTTCACCAGGGAGGATATGAAAAATGACACGTTAGCCTTCTTAGACCATGAGACTTCCATCAGTAATGGGGGACATTTAAAAGTTGATGCGTACTGTAAACCTACGCACACAGACCAGTATTTAAGGTCTGACTCTCATCATCCAATGGAGCACAAACTGGGTGTCATGAGGATGCTACAACACAGAGCGAACACCATCCCCACAGACACAGTGGCCAGGGAAGCAGAAGAACATCACATCAAGAAGGCCCTGAGTAAATGTGGTTATCCCAGCTGGACATTTGTCAAAGCTGGAAAGGCACCTAAAGAAAGCTCCAACTGATCCAGGAGAGAAGAAGGACAACTGCTGCCTAAGCGAAAACCCTTAGTGATCGTTTATGTGTCAGGAGTATCGGAAAAGCTGAGACACCTTTTCTCTATACACCGTGTCTCTGTGGCTTTCAAACCCCTTTAGTCCACCCCAAAGATCCATAAGGGAAACCAAACAACCTCTGCCTACGAGGATGGCACAACAAGGAAGAACTAACTCGTCAGGCCAGGACTCCGCAGTCTATTTACACCTACAGGCCAGTGCACACTCTTTCAATGATGAGAATGTACACATCCTGGACAGGGAGGAACGCTGGTTTGAGCGGGGGGTCAAAGGGCATTTACGTGAAAAGGGAAAGACCATCTTTGAATCGAGGAGGGGGCCTAAAGGCACATCACTCACCATCTTACAATGCCGTGATTGCAGCCATTCCCCAACTCTTTGTGAATGGTACTCATGGCCACTGATCAATTGTCATTGATCAACGGGCTTTGATCAGTGGTTTTTGATCAATGGTCATGAAAATTTGCGTATTAATGATCAAGAAACTGACCTCACAGTCCATTGTACGTCAGTTGTGCTAGTTTCAGTCATTGTGCAAATGTACTGTTTATAAGACTGAGGAAACTTGCAGTCAGCTGAGACTGAAGAAGTCACTTGGATGAGTGACAAAATGTTTCTCCCACTAAAAACGCTACGTCCAGAGTCAACCTTTTAGGAGGATTTAAAGACATTTTAAAGATATTTAAAATGTCGTTAATAAAGTATTTAGAGTATAACTAATATATAATCTTCTTCAAATCTCCCTTTCTAGAACTTCTTTGAGGCTGTTCACTATTTAGTTGCATTTCTTTCAAAGGCCTGGAGACAAATTAGGTATGAGATTGTTCTTCCACAGCCTTCATACATTCCCAAACCCAGCAAACTATTTTGGGGATAAAATGTCTGCAGTAAACAAACCTCATGAAGTTCAGACAAAGCATATGGCAGTGGTCTCAAACTCCAGTCCTTGAGGGCCGGTGTCCTGAAACTTTTCCATGTGTCCCTGGTGCAACACACCTGAATAAAATTAGTAGGTCATTACCAAGATATAGAACTTGACTGCATGCTGAAGTGGCAACCCCTAACCCTACTCAAGTAAATTTAAGTAAGTGTAAGTGTTTGGAAAAATGTACTTCTAAAAGTACTTTTATTGCGCCATGTTCATTCACTCTTGAGCTGCTGTAACATGAGTCAAATGGCTGAATTGCCACCTCAGCATGCAGTCAAGTTCTATAGAGTCTTGGTAATGACCTACTAATTGTATTCAGGTGTGTTGCAACAGGGACACATGGAAAAGTTGCAGGAGACTGGCCCTCGAGGACTGGAGTTTAAGACCCCTGGCACATGGGAAATACTTAATTTGTTTTAAATTAAGCTATAATTGTCTGCAACTCTACTTTCAGCTGGGAAACAGTCCAAACTGGTGATAAATACATAGCAGATTTTGAGACATGCCGAGAGTACAAATTCATACTGTGAAATTAATTTTACCTTGCATGATTTTTTACTAGTGGCTGAGCCTGGTCTTGTGTTGCTGTTGAGCTGTGAAGAACTGGAGCTAATTTCATCATCATCATCCTCCTCTTCATCAAAATTCATGCTGCTCGATATACCTTCACAGGAAGGATAGAAAGAAGGAACGAGAGAAAGAAAGAACGAAAGACAGACATTTAAATTGAAAAACTAGGCCTCTAACAGGAACACATAATAGAAATAGAAAAAATAGATTGAATAGAAAGAAAAAGAACAATACTGATCCAGGTGTCAGACCTTTTGGAATTTTTATGTATTTAAACTGAGTACTAACAGGCTATATTTGCTGTGATGACAGGTCTGTATATTATCTGCCGTCTACTCGGTTTCTGATGTTTCAGTGACTACATTTATCATTGCAAATGTACTGCAGCCAACAAAAACATAACATAAAATATAATAGTATATAATGTTACTTATTTAGTGCTAACAATACTGTGGCTAAATACCAGACTTCAAACTGATCCACTTGTGGCTGTGTTTTAACGTGTTTTTTTACTGATTACAGTCTCATTTAATGAGCAATTTTGTTGTAGTTTTTGGCAAACAAAACTTGCTGAAAATGTATCTTACTTAAAGCACTGTGATGACTTAAAAGAAGAAAGCGTAGAATTCATGCTGTGACGGCTAAAACAACATTGCCATTCTTGACACTTAAAATAATCTTTTTATTTGCTTTTAATTTTGCAAAGTTAAACCCAATTAAGCACTCTAACTCTAATCCTCATCACTCAACTCAGTCTCTATTTACTACCCAGCACACTGTGATGAAAAACTATCATAATGGATCAAGAAAGCACATGCACTATTACAACTCTCTCCACTACACTTTTGCATCAGTGCATTTGATTGTAAATTACAGTTCACATACCAGTCAATGTAGTCAAAAAATTCTGTTTGCTGCTCACCGCATATAGATTATACAGTTTTTGTGTTTATTATGTATGGAACAATTAATGTGTGTTAGCGCTGAGTGTTTACAGTATGAATAATTATATTATTTTTCATTCAGATGCTGGCTTTTAAAATGGCCTATTTATTTGGAGTTGTGTGTTTTTTAACATGAGTCAGTGTTTTTCATCCTCCCACCAACACAACGCAGCAGACCAGAACGCTGTGGGTGTAAATAAGGACTTGTGGTTGTGCTATTGCAGATGCAGTGGCAGAAGCTTTCTTGAGCGCTGTCAGTACCTTTTTTGAGCATGGTCACGCGAAGATCCTGTTTACTCTGAGACTGAGTGCAGCTCATAACGGGCTCTGCCTCGGCCTCCTCTGAGGTGGGGTGACCCACTGTCAGGATCTGGATCTGACTGTCATCCTGCTGGGGAGTCAGGCCATCGATCCCTGCTGAGCCAAAATCCCCAAAAAGAAAAACAAACTCCTTTAGAATGACTCACTTCTTTTCCACTATCATTATTTCATGCTGTCGTAAGATTCAAGTCTAAATGAACCGCTGCAAAGTACAACAAGGGCAGGTCGTTCAGCAACAATTTGTGCATTAATCACATAGTCAGCTAGCCTGAGTAAATCTGATAACATTCCCATATCGCCACTTTTGGGCATTTTGTTTTATGTAATTGTTTTCCTCTGTGTCTTCAATATTCACTCAACTTCTAAAGTGTGCATTTAGACAAAAAGAACACTTCTCCACTTCTCCTATGAAAAAAAGAAAAAAAAGAAAAGAAAAGAAAAAAAGAAAATATTGCATAGAGTTTGCATGCATTCAGTTTTACAGCTCTCTTAAGGTCCCGCCACTGCATTTAAATCATGTTGTGGTCTGGACTTTGACTGGACCACCGCAGCACCTTAATTCTTTTTTTCTGTTGCATGAACCCATTTTGCGCGTAAGTTTTGGCTGCAGGATGGATGACCTCACATTTGACTCTAGAAAACCTTATACACAGAAATTCATGGTCAACTAAATGACTGCAAGATGTCCAAATCTCCCCTCCACTGCTGTGCTGCCAGTTGTTATGAGATGTTTTTGCCGATATACCGTATTCATTTTTCTCCAAACATCATGCTGTACATTATACCAGACATCTTCACTTTGGCCTCATCTGTCCAAAGGACAGTGCTCCATTCTATTGTCTTGTAGTATTTTTTCAGATGTAAACTTAAGTCATGTTGTCATGTTCTGCTTTCCCCTAGCAACCCTTCCAAACGTCATGCTTTTTTCAGACTTTTTCTGATTGTACTGTCATGAACTTTAAAATTTAAAAAAAAAAAAAAAATTGTCCAAGAAGAGCACAGTTTGACCTTGGGGTGAAACTTCTAGGAAATCTACTCAGGGAAGACGGTGGCATCATCTTAACACGCACACAGAAGCTCCAGACTAACTGCCAAAAATTCTGCATTTAGAAAAATGTTCACACTTGCCGATGATGAATTAATCAAATGCATTTGATTAGCAGCACTTTAAGGGTGTACATAGCTTTACACAGGAATGCATAACATCCTGTCAAAGCTGTAGTTTTGACGTGACTGCACATTTTACTGAGTATATATATTATTAACATGCTGCTTTAACAAAATTAGGTTAGTCTTTATCAGTTGATTTCTTGTTCAGTCCCCTCTCTTTCTTTTCCTTCAGAGATATGCATGTAAAAATAGTATGTAAAACCCCTATGGGTGCATTTTCATATCTTCATTATCTAAACTGAAAATGAACAACCTCTGATCTTCCAAAAGCTCATTTTCTAATGACTGCATCATTTCTGCTTATGCTTTAACGAATCAGAGCGCGAAACAGAAGAAGTGAGACAGATCAATCACTGATGAATTTGGCACTACTGGCCTGGGTAATCTTTTACCACAGTTGAATCCAATTCACTTTCCTGGGGTAAAGTCATTCCAAAGGCAAGCATCTGCTGTACTGCAGTATATCAGATGCCAAATGTCTCCAAAGTCAGATATTGTTGATCAAGCTATGTATTTTTTTGGCAAACACCTTAACTATTATATTGCATTGTGCTGAGTCCGCAATAACACACAGTGAAGGTTGAACGGCATGGAAGCATAAGGGAAACAATGACAGCAATGTAGTTGGAGTTCAAACACATTTTTTTTTTTTTAATCTTCTAATGTAGGTCTTCATTTGTGGTGTGTCAGTCTGTCATACATCATCACAGACACTGAGCTCTGACAACTTTGGCACCATGGCAGGGGCTAAGAGGGCAGCCGCGTTTCACTCAGTTGTGCTGTTGCCAGCTGTGGCTCAAAAAATCAGTGGGGAAACCTTATCTGAGGATGGCAAACAGAGCTTGGATAGACTGTTGAAGCTGCTGGATAGTAAGGATTTTTGATCCTCTCTTTTTCACACAGGGGACCGCTTCTAAAAGCTGATTATTTGGTCTTTAAAAATGGATGTGCAAAGCCCAAGAACAGTATGCTTATCCATTCTCCACGCTGTTTAATTAACCATTTGTACCAGCACACTGACCTTTGTGTTTCCCCTTCCTCTCCTTCTTTTCGCTGCCTGTCTGTGGAGTGGAACTGGCTGATGCTTTGCCCTTTTTGGCTGAGCGTGGTGGCTGTGGATCCGACATCACCTTCACCTCTTCCTGTTCAGCTTCTTGCACTGAACACAGGAATGAACATAACTGAAGCACATGCAGGGTTGTAATAAATATGTCTTTCACATTAAGCATTACTTTATGTTTCAGCGTAATATACAATACCATGTAAAAGTATTTGCCCCTTTTAGATTTCTTTTTTTAAATATAATGATAACCTGCATAAATACAAATTGCAATTTTTAAATGAGGATTTAATTTATTAAGGTGAAAAACGTTATCCAAACTTACCTGACCCGATGCAAATAAAAAAGTTATTCGACCCCTAAAACTAATAACTGGCTGTGCCACACTTGGCAGCAAGAACTGCAACAAAGCATTTGTTGTTCACATCACTGTGGAGGAATTTTGAAGCAATCCTTTCTACAGAATTGTTTTAATTGAGCCACACCGGAGCATTTTACAGCATGAATGGCCTGTTTAAGGTCACTCCAAAGCATCTCAATCAACTTTCAAGCCATGAAAAAACCTTTATCTGTTTTTTTTTTTAGCCAGTCAGAGGTGGACTTGCTGATGTGTTTTTGGGTCATTTTTGTGGTGCACTAGAACTATGCAATAGAATAAGAAATCAGGAAGGGGGCAAACACTTTTTCACAGCAACCTATTGCAATAAAAATGTTCAATTTTTGACAAATACGGTAAGTGACTGTAAGATCAATTTTTTACTCAATGTGGGACTAATACTGGGCTGCAAATCTGTAGCTAAAATCACTGCAGGTTTACAGTCCAGAGTTTCCAGCTAAGAAGAAGTGTGGAGCTAACTGTGAACGAAGGCTAGAATATTTTTATTTATTTTCCCGTAGAATTGGTATGGTTTATTGTTCTCTTTTTTTGCATCGGAATATAAGAATATTGCAGAGGAACATCTTTCTCTCCTCTCTACAGGAAATTTGACAGTTCTTGGCCCTCAAAAAAAAAAAAAAAAAAATAAAATTGCTCTGCCTGGTCTCTGTGTGTAAATAAGAAGACTTCAGCAGCCCCAGATATAACAAATGGTTATGTCTATAACTTCTGTTCCCTGAAGGAGCGTAACTAGGTACAACATATATAGTATGGCATAATAACTTTATTTATATAGCACTTTTGAAAACATAGAGTTACAAAGTGCTTCACAGTTCGAATAAAAGCTGCACACTGATGATACGTGTACATGAATGAAATGAAGGGGAACGGATAAAGGAAACCCTAACCTATAAAAATGAGTTTCAGCATTCGCTTAAAACAAATAACAGAGTCAGCCAACCTGACTGACTTTGGAAGACTGTTCCACAGTTTGGGCGCTACAACCTGAAAAGCACGATCACCTTTGGTTTTAAAATCAGGGACAGTTATATGGCACTAGTTAGATGATCGGAGAGGCTGGATGCATTCGTCATGGTCATCCCTCAGTTTAATAGCTGCTCTTCACTGAGCCAGGCAAGGGGCAACCTTGTGTTGTACCTCGTTCCTCTTAACATAACTACCCATTCCCTTTCAGTCAGTTCACTCAGTACAACGCATACAGCATGGGACATATTTCCATACATATATATACATCAATCAGAGGACAAGTTGGACAATCAGCACCTTAGTCCTTAATGAGCAACTGAAGGGGATGTAACGTCCAAATGACAGACAGACCAGATGATAGACCAACTAGCTGCAGCACAAAAATGAATCACAGGAACCCCTTTAAAAAGGCCCCATAAGGTTCCCATTCCTCTGGTCGAATCCCGTGCGCTTTTGGTGACAAAACGCATAGGCTTAGGTTTCAGTGAACATTCTCCTAGCGTGGACAATCCCACTGTCCCCTGGATGTCAGTAGTGAACAGAAGATTTATGCTTTACTTGCTTTGGTTTCGGTTACTCATACCAAAATCCAAAGCATAAGTGCTGCACAAGAAAACTCTAAATTAGTGCTCCGTGGACAGCCTATACACCAACTGAGCAGTGGAGGCTAACACAAGCAGGCACAGTTAAGCTAGCCCGACTCAGCAGAGGTTTTCTTGGCAAGGTACCATACTACATGTGTTGTACTTCAAATCGACTGAAAGGGAACACAATTTCTGCTCCTTTGTGGTTTGATTTGCAGCACTGCAGCAGATGATGTGTTGTATTCCTTCTACACGATGTCTTATTTAAAGCTGTAAATTTTACAGCTATGCAACACTAATAATTTTTTAAAAATGGTTTCATGTCTAGTTTATAGTTCTAATTGGGATGCCAGGAAGAACAAATACTCTTTATAAATAAGAACAATTTATTAAACAAACAGTGTGACTTCTTTATTCCTTCAACTGATGTTTTTCTTTAATTCTCTGTTTCAGCTTTCTGAATCAACACAGCCCGTGAGGAGTGCAGAGGAGTGCAAGCTTTACCATGGTAGATAGTGCTGCTGTTGCTGCTGAGGTAGGATTCCACCAGCGGAGCCTGTTCCTCACTTTGCTTGGTCCGACGGGTCCGTGATCTCCCATCCACATTAGACTGGACCATCAGGGGCTCTTGCCTCTTCTTCTTCTGCTTCTGTTCAAGGAGTGCTCGCTGACATTTAAAGCAAATGGAAAGATAAAGGCACAGTTTCAGCAAATAGAAAAAGTCACTCTCTTTACTGATCTTCACTGAAGTAAGGACATTAGAGACCAAACTATTTTCTTATATATGTCGCCATTTCAATAGAAGATTATCATTTGCAATTCATTATAAAATTGGTGTCAGTAAAAAAGAAAAAAGAACCTCTCTGAAGGCAAAAAGCAGGAATGATATATTTAGTCAGTCCATCATGGTCTCAATGTGTTTGCGTCATCATTAGTAGTGAAATTTAACAATGTGCCATTTCAATTCATTAGCTTTCATTTTCTTTCCCTGCTTTCCGCCATTTTCCCTGCTGAGTTTCATCTTTCTTTTTTTTACCAGTTACTTCCGTTCTCTTTACCCTCATTCATTTAATAAGCACCACCACAAGGAGTCATTAAGTAGTGATTTCAATTGGCGGGGGAAATCCATTTAGAGTAGACACATAGACATATCAGTATTGGCGCCAGTGTTTCAGTAAGAGCTATTATTGCCATATCGAATTTATAGTGAGATAATTTATCTGAATTTCAGGAGCTGGACCACAACTCCAAACACTCCTCTTCCGGCCATATGTCTATAAATGTCTACTTGTGCCACACATCCATTTGTTCTCATTTCTGCGACCCACCCTCCCTCTGCTTTTTCTCTGGTTGTCAACCTCATTCGAAGTCATCAGAGATATGCCAAGCCTGGGAGCTCGATGAGGCCTTCCTCAAACCACAGCCTCTGGCCTAGCCAGTTGCTTCATACACAATAAACATTTGCCATCAAAATTTGAAGTTGAGGTCCTTGCTACTGAAATAGAAATCAAAATGACCTCAGTTGGCGATTTTTGTAAAGATTCAGCTGCTGATTAAGAGCACCACAAAGACAGAAATACATACCTTTATTCCCTTTTACAGTACTTGGCAGATATAACAGATTATAAAAGAGCATAGAAAGATCAGTGCTGGATGTCTAACAATGTGCTGCCTAAATCAGTATGACCAGAGGCTGAATAAAGCTATTCATTTGGCCCAACTGTCAGCTATATGCAAGTCTTCAAACCAGAGCTCATCAAATATTAAAAAGGTTTCTATTAGTGGAAACTTCAGACTGCAGAGCAGTGGAGCACTGTGTCCTGCAAAGCTCACTTCTTTTCCAAGACAGTGATGGTTAAAGTAGCAGAGACATTTTATACAGTGCATTTATTGAATGATTAATGGTCTCACCTGTGGATAAAGCACTTAACAAACTTTATTATAAAAGGTCTGAAAGGCACAACACTGTGCATGCTTCTCTCTCTTCCCCTAATACGTCCCCTGCATGCCAGATTTTTCTTCTTTTTTTTTTCCCACATGTAGCCCACAGCAGGCTATAGTTCACTTTAGGTGACTTCAAAATTGCTGAAAATCACTGAAATACAGGCAGACCTTAGGTGCTCTATTCCCATATTGGAGCAATCTGACATCACACAGACTTCTTAAATCTTGTGTCTGTCCTCAAAGGAGTGTTAGGTATTCCTTATGCGGCGGATTGTGCTTGTTAACTACACGTTTCTGCTCATTAGCTGCGATGAGATCTGTTTGAACTCTGCTTTACAACCACCTATGAAAAATTAGTTTCTACAGATAAAAGCATGGCCATGCCAAGGCTTCGCTAGTGTCACTCACTGTAATGGCTACATGGGGAAAGCAGAGAGTTGTTTAAGGGAAACAACACCACAGCACTCATTCAGATGTGCAGATGATGCCTGGGTCAAAATGTAAACTAAAGAAGTAGAAGCCTTTGCAGAATTATCAATTCACTGTGACTGCAATATGAAGTTCACAGGGGAGGATGTCAGGTAAAACAAATTGCTTATTTTAGTTCATATTTTTTATTGTTTACCAGAAACCTACACACACAGACCAGTACCTACTCTTGGACTCCCACAGTTCCCTAGAAATGGAGAGGCGCAGGGAACAAAGGAGCACAGACGTCTGAAGAAAGCACTTAAAACCTGTGGCTATCCCATCTGGGTCTTCATTAAGTCAAAGAACATCAAGTCAAAGAGATTTATGGAAAAACAACACAACAACATCAAAAAAAGAAGAAAAGAGCAGGCATAACAACATTGACATTCTGCTTGTGGCTAGAGTGTTTCAGAAACTTAAAAGGCTTTTCTCCCAACTGAAGTTCCTGAGACACACGCCTAGAGGATAAAACACTTAAACACAACCTGAGCAATTTTTTATATGCAGCCTAATGCGGCAAAGGGTACACAGAAATATATACAGTGAACACCTGCATCAAAAGGATTAAGGACACTGAGAGCAGCAATGTACACAATTTGGACAGCCATGGTTCGAGAGAGGAGAGGAAAAAAAGCCACCTGTGTTAAAGTGAAAATACCATCTCTAAACAGGGAATGTGATTTACAACAACGCCTGTCAGCAAATTACGAAACATCCCTGGCAACGCTCCCCACACACATTTTTGCCTTCATTCACAGTTATTTGTGTGAATTTTGTGCTAACGATAACTCGCCGGTAGCCTTAAATGAATACCTGGAGCTGCACACCAGCTGCAGGCACTGAGGAAGCCTCTAGCATGAGAGGCAAAAAGCAAGGACCAAAAACAAGTCCAGAAATCTTCTCCTTACCTGGATAAATGAGATTCTAGACAGCCTCTACACGATGTTTCAATCAATAACAATTTGTTTAATGATGCTTACATGCCTGAAGCCCTAAACTGAGTGACATTAAGAATTGTATTCTTTATTCATTCATTTAGTCACGCATGAATAAAAAGCAGTTTACTTCAGAGTGAATCAGACCACGTAAAACCTTATACCCACTGATGAACTATGACAAGCTTCCGCAAGCTTTTGCTGCTCTGACAACGGAACGAGAACCCGTTTGAAGCACTCCACTTACATTATCCACTTCAGGAAAATAGCAGGACGTCAGAAGCAGCAGACTGCACTACGCATAGATAAGAGCTGAAAATGCTTCGACTGCAGCCTGAGTGTGTTTGTTTTGTTTGGATACAGTGCTGCTGACAACAAACAATGGCAACGGCAGTATTAGTTAGCAGGGTGTGAAATGGCCAAACATCACTTTGACTTAAGGATCCCGAGGGCTGTGCTGCGAAGCAAGTTCTTTGAGCGAGCTGGCTTAACAAAACCTAAAACCCCGGTGAGAGATAATGGGTATCACAAAGGTGGTTATCAGATTTCTCTGTTAACCCAGGCTTTCTGCTTCAGGCTGTGTGCGCGCTCACATAAAAGGGGGCATTTGATGTGTCATTTCTTTTTTCTTCTGTATAGAACTGGCCTACTTTGGTCAGAGACATTATCACAGAACACTGGGGGGGGGGGGGGGAAAAAAAAAGGGGAAAAAGGGAAAA
>VUQG01013737.1:33986-53736 GCA_015106755.1 Etia nguti | reverse complement strand
GAAACAACAAAGGGCAACACTGGTACAGGACAAGAGAGCAATGCTGCAGAAAACTGTGAATCTTGTAAATTTAGAATTTGTATACTTGTTTTACCAATCAGTGGGCTCTCAGTGATGATGGGGTTTGGGTTTTTTTTGCTGTTTTGCACATTAGATTTCTGAAACTTTAAACTTTTTCCATTTAACATTATAGTACACTCAGCACGTTCAGGTCTGCCACTGACCCACAGCCTAATGAAGGAAATGTGGAAACCCTCTATTTTGTGAAATTAATGTTGCTGATCTAATATTCTTGGTGATGAATGGACCAACTGTTTTTTCTAATTTGTGCGATCTATTATCTACAACAGTATAAAACAAAGTCAGAAGCACATTAAGGCCAAGCATAAAAATATAATTATACATTTTTTCCCTTACTAAACAAATACACACTCCACACAGTTTGTGCTGATGTAAGTTTTTGCTGAACATTTTCCTCGTGTAGTGTTTGTGAGGTACAGCTAAAGAGTTTGCATGTATAAAACTGCAGAGAATCTATATGGCACTTAACTTTCTTTTAATGCACAGTGCTTTAAGTTCAAACAAAGCATCAGAATGAGGGTAAAGGTGATTAAAATGAATGAACGGGTCATGGTTGCTTGTGCCTGAAAGGTTTACTCTGAGTATTTCAGAAAATGCTGATCTAGTAGGACTTTCCCACACAACCATCTCTAGGGTTTACAAATGTCCCTCGCTCTATCTCCACAGTGTACCCGTGTTCTGGCACAAAGCTCATATCATCTCAAACTGGCTTCTTGAACACGACAATGAGTTCACTGTATTTAAAGGGCCTACACAGTCATCAAACCTCAGTTCAACAGCGCACCTTTGGGATGTGCAGTTGATAAATCTTCAGCAACTGTATGACGCTCTCATATCAGTATGAACCAAAATCTGTGAGGAATGTTTTCCAGCACCTTTTTCAATCTCAGTCAAAACTGGGCCCAACCTGGTACCAACAAGGGAGAACTAACAGAATACCACTTAGAGAAATAAGAAGTCCTAGCTGGCTATTTGTGGCCCCTCGATGCCGCAGCAGAAGTTAATGTCATGAAAAATTCCCCTCCCGTAATTGATTTAGCCTTGGTGTGACTCTTTTATCAGTACAGTAAAAAGAACAAAAGTCTTACCTGTCTGTCCAGTTTCTGCTGGCGGAGGTTGGTGCCCTCATCATCTAAAGTGCTTTAAGAAAGAGCAAAGAAAGAGGAGTGATTAGGTTAAACTGCTCTTCAGCTCTTTGTTATATCTGTAATAGAATAATGACATTTTCCAAATTACTTAAGTCAATTCAATTGTTTCCCTGGAACTGCGAAAGAACACTAAATACATTAAATCTTAAAGTCTTAGCTTGTTACCTAATAAAACACTATATGTTAATGAAGCGTCTTGCAAATTTCACAAAACAATGAATGTGTTTTTTCCTCAAGGTATTTTGTTTTCACATCATGAGCTATATCATCCTCTCTGCTATGATTACTTCTGCACAATAAAAATATATAAAGTCATTATTCTCTGAAAAGTAAAATTGAATCATTCATGTAAATAATTATTATGCTTTGGGCACCATTTACCAGAGAAGGATACAAAAATAATGCATACATTTTCCGTTATTAAAAACTGCATTCACTTACAGTCATGTGGAAAAGAAAACTTTGACAGGACTCTATGCACTGCAATGAAAAACTAAGTATACTCTTACTGCTTCCATAGGAATTATGAGGATAAGTAGCAGACCTGTGCTGCTAATCAAATACATTTGATTAATTGGTCATCAGCAAGTTTGAGCACCTCTTAAAGAAGAGGTTTTAGCAATACTCAGATATTGAGCTTGTTTTGCAGCCACAGGACCTGGGCACCTTTTCAGTCATTGAGTCAACCATGAATTCCTCTGTATAACAAAATATTCTAAAGTCAAATGTGAGGCCATCTGTCCAATAACAAAAGCTTGGCCCAAATTAGGCCATCTAACAGGATAATAGCCCAAAGCAAAGAAGTAAATCTACAACAGAATGGCTGAAAAAGAAAAGAATCAAGGTGATGCAATGTTCCAGTCAAAGTCCAGACCTCAACCCGACTGAAATGCTGTGGTCAGACCTTAAGACAGCCATGCATAAACAAATATCTTTAAATGTCAATGAAGTGAAGCTATGTTATAGAGAAGAGTGGGACAGAATTCCTCCACAATCATGAGAGAGACTGATAAAGTCAAACACAAAACAATTACTTCAAGTTACCGCTGCCAAAGGTGGGTCTACAAGCTACTTAATCATGCGGTGTACTTAATGTTTCACAGAACTGCACAGAGTTCTGTGAAATCTTTCTTTTTCACAGAACTGTATCTGTTGCAGTTACAGAATATGGACACGGCCCAAACAAAAATGTGTAGAGTAAATGAAAACAGTCCTTCACATACAAAGCATAGTAACAATGCACCGGTCAGCAAAACAAGTATAAAGGAGATGGCACTGCTGAGTTAACAGTGTCATAGCATTTTAGATAAAGATACTTATATCCTCTGGGTGGTTTATCACGATACACAATGCAGCAGTTGAATACCAGCATACTAAGCACTTAAATCACTTTTCAAAAAGGTTCCATACAATAATAACTGTCAGCGGAGTTATTAGAAAGCTGTCAGATAGTTTCTCAGCGAATACAGCAGAAACATAAACAGAGGTGTCATTTGAATATTGTTCAAAGTGATGTTGATGATGCATTTTGATTTTCCTAGCAATGGACAGAATATAAATGGCAAAAGTCCAATATAATCTCCATAAATTAATTAGCAGTTGCAAAGCTTTAAATGTTTTGTGACGAGGAAGCACAACACAGCTTGAGCGACTGAAAGCACATACACACAGCTACTCAACTCAGTCAACAAAGATTAAGCGCTACTGAAGCAAACAACATTTCCGTGAATATTTTTTGAATCCATGGCTCAAACTTAAGAACACTTAAGAAACTGTATCCTTGAGCAAATGGAGAGGAACGTCTGCCACAAGAAAAGCAAAAACAGACGATTAAAGGATGATGGGTTTTTCAAAGCTGTTTGGGGCATATTGATGATTTTTTGTCTACATAAATAAAACTGAAATAGAAACTGCTTCAGATCCAGCATACATGTTTACCAATTGATCCTTAAAGGTAATATAAGGCAGCCACCGGTACATTGGCCACATTGTTCACAGTGCAGACAATCGCTGAAACGTCTCTTGCTGTATCTGTCTGCTGTACATAACTTCTGGCAATCCAGAAGCTTTGCTGGAAGCTGGTCACTAATAGAATCTACTAAATGACTTCAATAAATTGAAAGGCTTTGTGTTCCCTGTATCACCACAAACTAGATAAAGAAGTCTCCCTATTAGCTACAGTATTTTAGTCACAGTCCAATTAGTAGATGAGCCTTTCACCGGGGTATTGTGTTGGTCTTTTAGAGGATGCTATTATCCCCATGCTCACTGAAATGTTTTACATCTCTCAAAAGCATTCCTGTGCCTTTTGCAACGAATTTGGTATCTGATGCAATGCAAATAGACTCTAAGGACAAAAGGAAGTCACGCGAGCTCACTGCAAGAACACACCACACAATAACCTACACACTCGTCTGACCTCGTCCTGCACCAACGATTCTCTGCGCATGCTTTGCTGAACAGTCAGCTATCCTCAGCAGAGTCGGCTTATACTGTATCTCTCTCTGCACGAATGCCACTGTTCACTTGAGCAATATTTGACGTGACATAATGACATACTGCCATCTGCAAATGCCTAAAGGTCAGCATAGCATGGGCAGTCTCGGGTATTGTGTCGTTCTGAAGCACAAAATACACGCCTACATTTTAATTTTAGATTAAAGAATATACACAGTCACTTCCAATCACTTATTTGTCTGCGAATATATAACCCCCATAACCCTGATAAAGTTAATTGGAAGAGGATGGATGGATCTTTGGACATATAACCTTATTAATATTATACTCCAATAACCACTTACTCAACTTTAAATAACCCACTTCAATCACAACCAAGTGTGTAAAATGAAAAGACTGTTGATAAGATGATAAGAGGACTGAAGCTCCCGATTAGTCTTCGCTAATCACCCTAATAACATTTCATACTATAAATAATTGGCAAAGCACATCATGATTTAGAGCTTAAAGTAATGGCTGACCAAAAGTAGAAAAAATAATTGCCAGGTAATAATTACGTTAGGGAAGACAATGTTTATTTGAACAATGTGTATTACTTTAGTCAGGATTAATCGGAAACAAAACTGATTCAAATGCTATTAATGAGCTAATAAACTAAGTGACAAGCTGTTCATATCAAACAGCCGACATCTCACTTATCATGATTACACTCGACATTTAGGGAGGGAAAAAAAAGGAGGACTGCTAGTTAAAATGTGGAGAGCACTGTTACACAAGTATAAGGAGTTTACACAGTACTGTGGAGATACAGAAGAATGAGGTTACTTGGAATTCACCACTTTCCTATTCCTTTCCTTGATTGTCGGTAGCAAAAATGATCAATATGAGAAATTTGTTGTGCTGTAAATTAGATTTTAAATTGATATTTTCTATTGCAGTTTTCCCTGGAAATCAATGTGCAAGGCCCATTATGACAAAGTGAAAGCTTTTGTTAAGAAATCTACTTAACAAGTTTACTTTAAATTCTTTACTTTAAAGCTGAACTCTTTTATGAAACTATTCAGATCTTTGCTTTGGCACTTCAAACTGTTGCACAGTCACTGTGGTGAACCCTGTTTATGCTACAGCCATGCTAGTGGTTGGAAGCCACGGCACAATCAAAATTGTTGAGACTAACTTTTGAGTTTGTTGCCTTTGAAATGGTTGCTTCTAAGATGGGGATGAGGTCTGTGACCATTTGCAGTTAGTTTCTTGTCAATGTTCAGCAAAACATTCAGGGCTTAGAGTTAAATCAAGTGAATGTAAAACTAAGGGAGGAAGACAAACTCCACAAGCTGCAAAAATCCTTAACAGAAAAACAATTTGAATCCAAGAAATTCCAAAACATGGCCTAAGAGACACAAGAGAGGTTAAACAGACATCCAGACAAAGACCAAGACTATAAATACACATTTTCCTAAATCTATGACTATAGAAACAAACTTTGTAATTGATCACAAATATCCTTGGTCTGTGAAGTAAACAAGGACTCAACAGTTTAACCAACAGGGTTTAAGTTTTGGCTAACACCATTCCTTAGTACAGCATTGGGCTGGCAGCATCGAGATGCTGTGCTTCTCCACAGAAGGCTTAGAGAGGCTGAGAGCATAGAATGAGTGAGTAAAGAGGAGTACTTGAAGAAAACTCCAAGTTCTCTTAGCATACCACTGACGTCAAACTTACAACCAAGCAAGCAACCAAAGGCCAGACATAAACAGCACTGCACATCTGTAAAGAAACCTGAAGATAGCAGCTCACTGATGCTATCTGTTAAATCTAACAATGATCCAGGTTTGTAAATCTTGGAAAGACTTGAAATGATAACTGCAGCCACAAGGGGGTCTACGAACTTCTTGGTTAAGGTTCCTAACGTTTTTGTAAATGAAAACAGCTAGTTTTCATGTCTCATGTACCCAGAACGGACAGATTAGTGTGCCATCAGCAATGATGTGGTCTGTTGTTGTGAAAAAGGAGCTCACCTATATTTACAAGCTTTAAAGTAGTGAGTGAAAGGATGAGAATGCAGATACAAGCGGCAGAAATGAGCTGCCGCCATAGAGAGACTGGGCTCAGCCTTAGAGATAGTGTGAGGAGCTTGGTCCTTTGGGAGGGCTTCAGAATAGAACAGCTATTTACTATCATATGAACGTATGCCGTGGGTCTGGAGGAAGACACAAGTTTTTATGTAAAACTTTATATTCAGCCATGTATTTTAAAATATGTCCATTAGTTTAAAAAAAATCAGATGATTCTTTGAAATTATGTCCACATGACGTGACAGTGTAGATTTTTTTTTTTTAGATAAAGCTAAAAGAAGGTTTTCCTTTTGTGAGAGACATGAAGTTGCATGTTTTATAATCCAAGTCACAAACTTTGCATTTATGCAGGGATTAACTGTAGCTTGCCTGCTCCTGTTTTTTATGATTCGACAGCTTTTAATTTAAAGCAACCTGCAATACTTGTGTCAGTGTCGTAGTCCCTCCATCCGCCTGTTACATAAAGGACTACGTAACTAGAGTAAACAACTACAGATCAAGAACAGCAAAATGACAAAAGATTCAATTATGAATGTATTTGTGACAATTTGTGTTCTACAAACAAAGTTATAATTTGACAGATGCCAGTATTTCTCGGTAACATTGTTAAACATTGTTTCTCATAGCCGGCCAACAGCACTTAAATTCTGTTTGACCTTTCCTTTCATTTGTGCTCTTGTAAAACATTTTTCTCCAAGACAGCGACAGGATCGGTTTTTAATCACACATTTTTAACACTGTGAAAATTTGAGGCAAATTTTAGACAAGCATCAGGACATCATACATACTGCTGGAGAAGATCAAACCCCACTCAAGTTAACTTGTTACTCCTGCTGTGCTTCCTTTTGCTCTGCTCTCCAATACTCTCCAATACCAATAATTTATAAACCACATTTATTAAAGTAAATAAAATAGTAGCTCCTACTAACAAAGCTATGGGATTCATTTAGCACCATTGATTAGCTGGTTCTACTTTTTATTGAGTCTTCATTTTTATTTTTTTTTACCACAAGAGCTTTTAATCACTGACCACAGGCTCACACTTTGTTCCTTCAGCTCTTGGACGGGTGTCTAAGAGACCTCTAACAAACATCCACGGCTACTAACTCAAGGGCAATCAGAGATTTCCTGCAACACAACTTGAGTGAATGAGCTAAAGTAGAAGAGAAGAGAAGAGGATGAAGGATAGAGAGAAAAATGTGTCTGCTGATGTTTGATAAATTAAAGCCCAGTTTTGGCGAGGGGGGGGGGAATTGATATCGCTTTGTTTTAAAACATAAAAAAGTCATACTTCTTTTGTCACTTTATTCAAGCTTCCTTTTAATCTCTCCCAACCTGGAGACTCCTGTACCGAGAGCAGGCTCAGTTTGTCATTGAAATGAACCAGCAGCATTTTTCAAAGTATGACTACGGCTATCATTACATGGATATAAAGTTTCTTTCTGTTGAAAGGTTACACAAAATCAGCGTTTTTTCACTGTTATTATCCGATTGACATTTTTGATCAAGAAGAAGTCATTTTTTGCTGGAGCTTTCGATTACATCCTGGCCTTGTGATAACGGTCAATACTGTATTTCAAAATTCTTCGAAATGTCTCTAATGGCTTTAATAATACTAAAAAGGGAAAGAAAAAATCTGTTGTTGCTCTGTTACTGCACTGAATCTGTTTGCATTTTTTTAGTGTGCAGCACCCTCAACGTCTGGACGACCACTTTCCATTGCAACGCAATTGTGCACGTCCTGTGGTGGGAAACAACCTCTCTCTAAACAAGTCTGACACACACTGACCGCACTCACTCTCAGACAGTTAAAGGTTTGTAAATAACTGGCTTCTCATTTATAAGCACAGATTGCCAACACATTGCAATCGATCTGAGTCAGTTTGCACCAATGAGCGCAACTCATCTGTGACATGTCTCTTTGCAGTAGGGGACCTGGTTGGTTATATTGCTATATAAAAGCAAGGTTGCCAAGTGCCTATGTCATTTTACAGTTAAATGTCTGTCCTGCAGTAATTATATTACTATTTGTGGAGGAATTTCTGAATTTCTGTTTCAAATCTATGAGGTTCTGACAGGACTCTGAATGCAAGTAGTTCATGTGAATTTCTGTCTATGTAAAAGGCAACAGATTAGCGCTTTTTAGGTCATTTCACTTTGAAGATAGCCAATAGATAGATAGATGGCTGCAAGTGGCCGCAGACCTAGTTCCTACCCATCTTCGAAGCAATCATCATTCATTGCACACGGTCCCAATAATTTGGTCCTTGTCGAGGTCTCCACCACTATTTTCCCTACTGTGACTGTAACATTACCCACATTCTGGCTAAAAATCGCAATTTTTGCATTTTTAATTGCAAATTTTTTAAATGTCCAGTTTTCTTGACACACAACTAATGATGATGCGCATGTATTTGCATAATTTGGTTGATCTCTTCTTCAGTAGAAATTATTTTTAGTTACAACATTTAAAAGCAATTACATTTCAGTTCTGTATTTCAGTTTAAATCTTTCATCTAGTTTTTTTCCTTGACAATCTCTCAGATTGCTTACTGGCAACTTCAAGGAAATTCTTTCCATCACCCACTATGACTGGCTGCAAGAAGGTATAATAGAGTAATTGAGCTTGAACTGATGTTCCTTTATGAGCATGGTTGATGAACCTTTTTACACTCTTCATTCATCCATCAGAATCATGTCAGTGGAGTCCTGAATGTGGACCATGTAAAATCAGTCAACAAACTGATAGCGCTGTGCCACCGACTCTAGTTTGATGACAAATGCCCACACAGATGCAATAAAAAAAGTATTTACCTCCCACACTCTGTCAGACATACAGACAAACAAAGCACTCCGTGTCTATTGATCAAGTGTGAATAGGCATCAGACTGAAAGATAATGGCACGAGCACGTGCTTTTGTAGTGGAGGTCAAACAGCTCATTATTATGTGGAGAGCCTGGTCATTCTTTAACACACCTCTGCAGTGTATACTGACCAGGTAAAGCACTGACATCCGGGTCTATCCATTGCGATAACTCACCTCTACAAAACCTATCAAATATCATTTAAAACTAAGGTGCAAAAAAGCACCTTAGCAATTCTTGAAAAGAAATGAAAAGTTTATCCCTTAATACTTGCATTCAAGTTTGCAAAGTCTTTGTTGCCATATAAATTCAGCATTTTTATTGTGGTTTTTAAACTGACAGAGCTTCTGGCTGCTGGACTGATTCAATACTGAGGTGCAAAAAGGCACCTTAGTTCTATCTGATGAATAAAGAAAACCTAGATTCATCAGACTTAATTGTGTCTGAAATCAAATGTATGATATTTACATATTTATATATTTATGATGTAAAGTGCTGTTGCTAACATTGTGGAAGTAGTGCCGAAATCATGTGTCAAGCCCGACCGATACCGGATTTTTGAGACCAATATCAATACAGATATCTGGTGATTTCCAAATCAAACATTCTGATATATCGGACAATATTTTTTTCTTTCAGATGCACAAAACATAAACAGATTTATTTACTCATTTACACTCTGCTCGGATCAGCTGGTGTAGCCAACACGCAAGCTGTAGAGTGCACTCTGGTGAACAGACAATGCAATGTCAGCACTCATTACATGTTTGAAGGCTGTTTCTTCTTCTCTGGACTACCATTAAACATGTCAATACTGTTAGAGTGGCAAGATAATATTGGCCCGTTGATAAATCAGCTGGGTTCAAATCAATGGTACCAACATACCATGCTACATTGCCCAGGATTCTGATTTTCACTGAAACAATAGCTTGCCTATTTTCGTCTTTTTTTAAATATATATATGTATACTGAATGAGGCCTTAGCTGCTGTTGAATGTAGGACTGGATGGAGAACAGAATAGAAGTTATGAGACCCTCATATTTTTAAAATAGTTTTGCATGCATCATCAGGTTTTAAATATGTGACAGTAATTGGCTGATGATTCTGCAGCAGCAGTGGGCAACACTACAGGCAATCCATTATGGAGACAGAAAAGCAAGAATATTTTTGTCATTTGCATGGTGCAATTCATGAAATTTGATTCTGGAAAATTAATCTCATGAGCGATGTGCAGATACAGATTGACCTTGCAGGTGGGAATGTAAATAATAAAGCTTTTCAGTACTTTTGTAGTGTAGGACACCATTTCTTGCTCTACTAAATTGGTTATTTCTGAAAAGGTCATGTAAAAAAAAAATTGAATTGGACCATTAACAGATTTCTGACAACATAATTTCTTCATTCCCACATGAGAGGAAAAAAACGACAATCCTGATTTGATGAATAATTCATACACAGAGAAGAATTAATTCAGCATCACCAATTCTATGTGGATGTTTGCGAGGCATGTCTCCTTGATTTACTTGCATTCTGTGCACTGTATACCTCTAACTTGATAACAGATCTACAGAGCGCTGCTGTATCCAACCCTCCCTGCACAGAGGCCCATGTATTTTTAATGTCAGCTTCATGAGATGAAATAAAAATTCTGCTCACTGGCATGACGTCTTTCAAATAGTATATACAACAAGTACTGTTACTGCTACTAATAGTTTTACTGGCTAATATCTAGTTAGTATTTAATATTGCTGACTAGCATTCGTTAACAGCTTTTCTCATCAAGTGATAAGGAGGCCATGGAGAGATAGTTATAGTTTGCGTGGCTGGTTATTTAAGTCTGTCCATTTACTGCATTTCATTAAATGCTTTTGTTTCCACTCTGCCATAGTAGGAGGTGGGCAGCCTCCTAAAGTCTGGTATGTCAGCAATCTTAAGTTTAAAATAAAATCCACAGAGGTTGCTTCCTGCTGTTGTCCTGATGCAGTCTCATTCTGAAATTTGCCGATTGCCACCGTAACTTATAGCAACCGTGAGCCAATGGCCTCAAAGCAAGCAAGGGAAACCATGGCAATGGGCATTCAATTAGAGGAAGGAGCCACCAGCTTTAGTACTACACTTGAAATGCTTATGTTTTATAACAGGAGATTTAGAGCTACAAAACGGCATGACTGTATCACCAGCATGGCTCAGTGAAGCTCATACTGGCTCATGCAGTAAGAATGGAGACATAAGACATAAAACATGCACATTTACACGTGAGGAACTTTCTCAGTGATTAAAAAAGTGGACATTAATAAATGTACAAATGTGAACATGGTTCTATCTTTGATATACACAGCATTCAAACTGGATCCAAACTGATCAGAGACAGCACTGAATCACATTATGGACAGTTGTGAAACAATATGAGATCATCAGAGGTTGATGCAGTTGACATTTTGGGATTTTTCATTTTTGTTTGTTTTTTTGGTGATTCTTCAACAAGACTCGCCATCTAAAATAAAAATATACATTTTAACCATTTAACCAAAAAGAAAAAAAAACATTGCTGTATGCTTTTCTTTCATCATACCGGCTCAATGTTACTGTTAATCAGTCTGATCTCTGAACTGAACACCCGCTCAAATAATCACACATGCTTCAAAAGATGAACACTGTGCCCCCTCTGTGTGTTCTCAGGAATGTGGTACAGTACCTGTAGGGAATCCAGTCGGAGGAGTGCTTGGAGCTCATTCTGTATTTATGACTGTTGCTGTCTAACTGCAAGGCTTAACGGCCTGCAACAGCACCAGTGGACGAGGCTATGGGGTCTGAGGACAGCGATCACAGCCAGCGAGCCCACATTGCCTGTTCATCCTCTGCAAACAGCTCTATATTCCCAGCCTGCCTGTGTGCTTTTTGTACGTCCTCTAGTTGTGGGGCAGCAGATGACTAACAATCCAGTCAGGCAGCCGCACTCTTCAGTCATGCACAGTGAACACATGAAATAGCCATTTTCTTCTCTCTTCCATGTGTATGCTTCCAGTCAATGCCTCTCCTCTTCTCTTCTCCCATCCACTGCCTCTGCTCCTTCTCTGCGCTGGCTCTCTTCCCTCGCACTTACTCTGTAGGCTCTATCTAAATCTCCCTCTGTTTCTTTCCCTTTAAATCCCCCCTCCCCTCCTTATTCTCGGTCCAAATCTCGATCTCTGCCTCTTTGCCCAATCTATCGCTCATTATCACTCGTGCAACATCACCTACAGTGGTAGTGAGTGCAAAGTCAAAGGTGCAAAAAGGAAGAAAGGTTATAGAGAATCCCTTTTGTCTTGCATCTTTGATGTTCCTTTAGCGCTATTTTTGTGCAGTGCCACCCCCTCGTTCTAATGCAGCCCTACACATTCTCTCTTTCTCTCTCTCTCTCTCTCTCTCCCTCTCTTTCTCTCCCCGCAGACTCCCTGTATCTTTCTTGCACACTATCTGTGTTGTATGAGGCATGATAAGCAGCCATTCAGATATTTATTTTTTTTTTCTGGCTCATAATTTATTTATTCTTTCAGAGTAAGAGGCATTAGCATATGACTGTGCAGACTAGTGTTAACAGCCTTTAATTCAACACTCTCTACGGGCAGACAAAGGCACCCTGTGATAGTGCCACAGCTCTGAACCTCTCTCACACACATCTGCTTCCGCCCTCCGTCTGCAGCCCCTCACTCTCACCACACAAACACACATCACTCACTGTGCTCCCAGGGTTATTCAGGAGTCCATCGATAGACAGTTAAACCAAGTGGCTTCCTTTTTTCGAATCTGGTGCAGGAGTGAGTTTATATCATCTGTATGAAAACGCAGAAATCTTCTTTTTAGACGCCATGTGGAAAATGACCTGCAGCAATCCTGAAAATGATTTTTGGGGGGGAAGAAAATCTATTTCCAGTGGGTACAAATGAAACCATTTTGCTTTCTACTGACTCCCTCCTAAATAGCCACAAAGTGGGACGCACATAAATTTAAGGCTGATGCAGGGCTCAGATCTTTGTTATATGCTCAAGCTCCAGTTCACCACTGTGCAAAGTGTTACTCAAAGACAGACACAGAGCGCAGCTACTTTTAAGGGCTTTCAAGCATCGTCCCTCAATTATTCATTGCAAGTCTAAAAACAAACACCAAAGGGAATACTGGTAGAAAAAAAAAAAAGCCAGCTGAGAAATAAGTCCCAGACAAAAGATGTGTTAAAAATAATTTTGACAAAATTTGGCTGCTTCGAAAATAAAAATGAATGACTTGGATTTATGTTGTTCAAACATAACACCCTGCTTGTTATTACAACATGAATTCTGCTCATGATTTCTCACTCTTTGTGTTTCTACACATGAAGAAAAATTAGTTAGTGGGGGGACAGAAATCCGCATGCATATTAACAACATGCCCTTATATAACTAAAAGTGACAGAAAGTCTAAAATACAACCGGTCAGTCAAATAAATGAATAAATACATATTTGATCCTCTTGTACAGCCAACAGCATTAAAGCACACTGCGGCTGCTTTACTGAAAGCACAATGAAAAGATTGATTATATTCTGTAATGGTATGGCCTTTCCAAAATGTCATGTTACAAAGGTGGTTCACCTTGCCTGTTGTTTTTTTTCAGTCAACGGTAAAATATATCAGCTTTCAGAAAATTCCACACAGATCGATCCCTCATGTAGTCTTTTCCCAACATTGCCAGAAACCACAAACAATGTTTAAATAAATGGTAGACAAAAGGTTGTTTTTTTTTATTTTTTTATGAAGGCCGAGAATATAAAGGAGAATTCTGGTTTCCTATTTAACATGGAAGCTTGTTATTTGGCCCTGGAAAAGGAGTGACATGTTGCTATATCAAACCACTAAGTGAAACGTTGACCGTTTGAATTTTATTGAATTGGGCACTAAGGCTGCTGCTGTTTCTTCTGCAAATTACACAATCATCATTCCACTACAGGAAAACTCCAGGTCTTTTTCCATTAAAGAGAAAAGAACGAGACAGTAGTAGTTTTTCTCACAACCCACAAGACGCTGGGTTTTGAGTTTTGCAATTCATTTGAAAATACAATTATTGTAATTGCATTGGTCCCTGGTTGCTCCCAGTTTCCTCTCTGCCTTCTCCTCTTCTCTTTTTCTTTCTTCTTCCTTCTCTCTTTCCATAATGGGTGGCTCAAGAAAGAAAAGAAATGTCCAAGAATGCCAGCCTGCATTATCTTCCTGGTAACAGTGTCTTGGTGGAAAGACAACACAGTAATGGAACAGCTCTGTCCGAGCCTATGAGCAAGGCACTGAGTCACGTATACCTCGGGTCCAAGAAGGAGAGCACAAGAGATTTATAATTCATGGCAAACCGGCATTGCATTATAAGCCTTGGTAAGGAGGTAAATGTCAAAGACAGTCAATAAACTGAACTGTTAATTCACTCCGTGGTTAATGGTGTGCTCCCTGCAAGTCAGCTGGTGTGATAAAAGTGGAAGTAAATAGAACAAGTAACCCCACTAAGGAACAGGTGTAAGCACAGGACCGTAATAAATATTTGATGCTGAAGGGAAGACTTTGAAGTCTGGCGCTGGTCCTGAGAGGCCTGACTTTCCTACTGACTTTCCATTTTTGCAGCCAAACTATAGCAAACAGTCTTTCTTTCTTTCTTTCGTTCTTCCGTCCATTCTTACATCATGTTCCTCATCTTTTCCCTCTGGCTTTACAACCATTACCACATTAAAAACCAAATGATAAGATCCTCTTTTCAAATTAAATTTTTTCAGTCCAGAATTTGTGCAGAGTTCTTCCCAGAGGCATTTTACCGTTGGTAACAGGAGGCCAGACAGCATCAGTAATTATAATAATGGTCCTGGCATAGAAGGCACACTGATGTGAAAATGGATCTCTGGCCTGTATCTGCTTGCCTTCGTCAGACTGGCTGAAGCACAGCTGCGGAGTGCACAGCCTTAATAATATAGTAGCCTGATCATCAGCCGTGCAGGTCATAAGTTAACTGATGAGTGACATAAACAATCAACCAAAAAGTACGGTGCTCAAATGCAACAGTTCCATGAACCACTGAATCCAGTGAAGACATCGCTTCTAACGTGCAAGAGAATCGGAATGTTTTCAGCGCTTTAGAGATTTAAGTCCTTGCGCTGTCGCCAAAATACACAACCATAGCAATTGCATTCCTATCCTCCCAAAAATACAAAGTTTTTAATGCACTGTACAACTTCCAAAGTTTATTTGGGAAGAATGTGTAGAATGTACAGCATAAGTTGTGATAGTTGATTGGTAACAGTGGACAAGTATTTTGGCAAATTTATGCTTTTAAAGTTTCACTGTGCAAATCATTTCTCTAAGTAGTTAAATAACAGCATGTTACAGAGGTCACACCTGGTTTCCATTATTTATAAACTGAAGTGTTTTTGTCCAGCTTTAGAGGCAATCCGTTCAGGAGTGGTTGATAACCTTATCACAAAAATCTAGCCCAGGAGCTGTCTGTATGCACCATTAAAAACACTGTGATGTGCAGTGTTTGTGATGCAAACGGGTAAACTTTTGTAGCCCTCCAGATTATGACTAGAGAAAGCTGTATTTTCCTGCAGCTTTTCAAGGCTTTTATGACGTAGTCAGCCTTGAATCGAGGGCTCCGAAGGAGGTAATTAGGCCTCAGCTAAGGAGTGAGTCACTGAGTGGATCCACATTATGTCATCACACAAGGGAGCTGCCACGTTTTCGAGACCCAAGGGATTGTGTAGCCAATATGTTGGTGTAAACTAAAAAAAAAAACCCTGTATGCATCAGGATTAAGAGCTTTAATTATGCAAGATAAAACAGTGGAGTAACAAGCCTTCAATGGACATCAGATGGTGCAACATCTTGTGAGTAAGTACAACTTGATGTTGCAGAGAAAGAAAGGGCTGCGGAAGCTCAGGCATGCTTGACTCTCAACCATTCTTTGTCAAGAGCTTCAGAATAATAGGACAATGCTGCATTTGCACATGAAGGCATGACTGGCAGAAGAAAAACAGCTCTACAACAAACTGGTTTCTATTAGTGCATATAATAGAAAATCGCTCTAACAAAAGATTGCAAGAAAGCAAGGAGACAACCTTTTGTTCCCTCTTATCACTCATGGAAGAGAGCAGATAGCATAATCAAGCTACTTCCATGTACTTGAGAAAAAATCTCAGTCATAATCAGATAACATCTGATTGTTCAATTTTACAATAAACCCAGTAAAAAGAGCCGGATAATTTCTGCGGAACACACTGCCAGAAAAGCTGACTACACATGTTAACTAACTGCGAGAAACTCCCACTTTGAGTCTGCAAGAGGCCGAGCGAGGCCTGATACAAATCAGCAGCAGTCTGACGCTCAGCTGCAATTCGCCGGATGATATAATTATTTATAGATGGATGTAGATGGAGACTCCTCTGGGTTTTTTTTCACTCCTACAGATATTCAAAGAAATCGAGAGCGACGGCAAGCGGCTAAAAACCAAAAAAGCTTGCCTCTGAAGGTTGCTGTGAGGCATTTTGTATAAACAGTGGCATCCTTCTTTTAAGGGGTGTTGTAAATCTTCGAGGGAGAGAGGGGGAGAGAGAAACAGAGACTATGTGTGTTTGTGAGTGTGACTGAAAAGTAAATCTCACGGCTTGAGGAACACAGTGAGAAACTGTGTGTGAGCTTACACATGAAAAGAATAAAAAGTGAATGAGCACAACTGCTTGCGCCCAGCAGCGACTGAATCTAACATGCACCTTCTATTGATTCCCCAAAAGCAGGCAATGCAGTGTTTTTTTACTCTTAGATTTAAAACGTGGAGAATCTAAATTCACAATTTCATAATTCGGTTACATTTATAATAGCAACTTTTTTTTACTATTGGTTCTTCTCCGTCTTTAGAACTAGGGAAGTGTAAAACTGGGGACACACCGGGGAATCAGCATGTGGGACACACGCACACAAATATACATACACAAATACACATGCACAGTTCTTGTATCAACATAAGTCCTTCTATCTCGTTGTTCAGTGGCCATCAGAGGACATGCATAAAACATGATTTGGATTAGAAAATGTCATGCTGGATGAAACAGTGTCCCAGTGTCCCAGTGAGGGAACCAGATGGACTGCTTCAATACACTAAAGTTCTTTCCCATCCTCCTATCCACAGAAAAGCTTTATTTGTGCACTTGTGCTGCAGAACTGTAAATACATGCACACGTGCACATTGTGTATACAAATGGACATTTTAGAAAGAAAGAAAAAGAAGTCCTAAACAGTAGCTTAATCTCTTATGAGTGTATTAAAAGATGTCTGTCTGAATAAGCATGGGTGGAAGCTGCAAATCTGCGTCAGCTAGATGCTCTGTCTATTGTGCCTTTATGGAGGGAGGTTTACCGGCATCACCGCTGTGAAAGAAACCAACAAGAAAAATGTACCAAAAATGTTTTTTTAAAAGCTTCAAGCTCCAAAGCAAAACAGACACACATTTGAGATGTTTGCTAAAGATCACATAAACACTGCCTTAATAAACCCCAGACATCAAACAAATCCCTCACACTGTATGTCTCCAGCTTTGCTAAATTGTGTTGTATCCAAGGGATACAGACAGAGATGCACAGCTTATAAGAGGCACAAAACCCGGTGTGGACAGATGAGTTGTTTCCTACATCTTTCCTCTGTATGTTTCCTCTGTGTTATTTTCCACCTCTTACACTTTCAGTGCATTCATTGAATTTTTCCCAAGCTGAGAAAAGCGTACTCGCAGGTATGACTTTGCTGTGATTTTTCCTGTCTGAGGTTGAAGCCGTGCCCTTGGTTCAAACAGTGTGATAGGAATTACATCCCTCACACACACATTGACGTGCGCACATACCTCACACCCTGCTGACAGAAAGACAGCAGAGAGGCAGAGATGTTAAATGAGAGTGTCATTTTGTCAGGGGCTATACAGTGTGTGAGTCCTGTATCTATCTTTAGCGGATTAAATGTATGTGACTCACCGTTTCTAAGCGATTTTTTGCTCGCACTTCCCTGTCTTCTTTAGGTCTTATCTTTCGCTCACAAATTAGTTTTTGCAGCGCCACACACTCACAGCCATCACTTCTAATTCAGACACCCCCCCGACCCCACTCCTCAGTAATTAAATACAGCAATTTACTGTAGATAAAAGCAGGAAATGGTGAGCTACATGATGCTGGAAATCAAATAAAAAAGGAACTGTAGCTTTAAATGGCAGCGCTTTTTTTGGTCTTCTGCCCTTTGTTCTGCTCCTCATAAGCAATACATGAACAAACAGTCAGCTGATTCACACTGAATTCGTGTTCAAACTGAAATGCCTTCCCGTGGAAACTGAGGCTGACTGTGTCACCGCGACTCCTGGCAGTCCTTATGAATGATGTTAATCTGTGTATGTAAACCAAAAACTGGAAGGACTGCTGTGAACACATCACATCCTAACTCAGCATCTTTATAAGGAGGCATAAGATGCTCTTGTTCTCTATTTGTCACGCTGCCTCCTGTGACACACACACACACACACACACACAGACTGGTTCATTCCTGTGACCATGGCAACAGCTAAGACTAATTATCACTTAAAAGCTCACTGGTAGGCTATTTAACCACAATATCTACGTCAGGAAAAGACACACACACACAAACTCAACTACAAATGCATCACCACCTGGCTAGTTGCCATAGCTATGATTAATTAACATCTGGCTGAGCCGGCAGTGCACATCACTGAGATGCTGCAGTCGGTGGCAGGGTTTATTTTTCTTGGCCAACAGGGGGACTCGCCAAACAGAGACAGGAAGGTGTAGTGATGAATCATGGACACATGGAGGTGCTGCAGAATAGCACAACTTTTTGAATTGAAGGCCTGAAGAATCTGCAGATTTCCATATGGTTTTGACTAGCGTCACATAATGTAACTTAAAATAATTAATATACCCACATTAGAAAAGGATAAGGGTGTCTTTAGAGTGCTAGAGAAGTGAAAATGTAATATAAACTATAGTCTGGAGTTGTGGAAAATTGTGGAAAATGCCATGAAAGTCAGTGACATTAAATTTCAATCTAGGATTTCTATTTTATGAAGATCATAAAAGAAAAAAACAAAACAAAACAAAAGTCTTTCTCAACAGCATTTCAGTTATATTGGTCATTGGTAATGCAACTCACCATATCAGTTTCAGGGCTTTCCATGCATATATCTTCATTCATCTGCTGCCATTATTGGATGTTCCCTACTCTTTACCATTTACAGCAGTTATTACCATACAGGGATACACGTTCAGGGTTGCAAGTGAAGTAAGTGTGAGTACAAATAGCTTGACTTACCTGAAATATGCAAATTAGAGTTTTTTAGAATTATATTAATCTACACAAGTTAAAACAGACAATAGGAATGCACTAGGTATTAAAATACAAACATAAATAAGTATATAAGCAAATAAATATATGATTAAAATGCTAGCTTAAGGTGTGGACAGGAAGTTGAGATTTCTTGTTACGTAATTAACAACTGTTAGGTCTAGTAACTATTCATTTCATAACATATTCATTAAGAGTAAATAATGAGCTGACATCTGGAAAATATCAGATATGGTTAATAGCTAAAAGTAATAAAAAGAAGTGTGGGTATGTTATATGAAAAAGTGGAACTATTAGTTTATAGCAAAAAATGCAAAACATTTAGCTGGAATTACACACACGATCAAAAAAAAAAATGTGATGGAGATCAAGCAGTATGAAGTGCTGACTGGTCTTGTTTTATCTAACCTAATCATGTCAGTGGACCAAACATTTTTACTCCCTTAATCGTTACAGAACAAAAATCATTCTGTACTTTGGACTTCAGCTAATCGGTACAGTGAGAATCTCATTAAACATTAAAAACATCATCACACTGCCACAAAAAAAACAAATCACTTGGTCTACGCAACATACTGTGCTTCCAAGCAAGTTTCCAGCTGTGTGTGTCAGGGACACAGTTAAAGACAGCTTAATAAACAAAGTGAACAAAGCAGGGATACTAGAAATAAATACATAAATAAAATTTTTAAAAAAATATATATATATATATATATTTTTTTTTTTTTAAAATATGGTTTTCACT
>VUQG01013737.1:21683-33966 GCA_015106755.1 Etia nguti | reverse complement strand
ATATGGTTTTCAGTCCATTCATTTTCTTCCACTTATCCAATTCAGCATCATGGGGGGACTGGAGCCTATCCCAGCTGGCATATGTGGGCTACATCCTGGACAGATTGCCAGTCTTTCACATGGCTACCACAGAGAGACAGACAACCTTTCACACTCACATTCACGCCTATGGGCAATTTAGAATCACCAGTTAACCTAACCCTACTAGCTGCATGTCTTTGGACTGTGGGAGGAAGCTGGACTACCCTGGAGAACACCCCCCCCGCCCCACACACACACACACACACACACACACACACACACACACACACACAAAGGGAGAATGTGCAAACTATTATTAAATAAAACAATATAAGTGGTGAGAACAACTGCTCATATTTGCTCCGGCTGAAGAATATTGGGTTCTTTTTCATTATCTGCATTTATTAGATAATGTTTTATTTGTAAATGTGACACTGAGTCTATCAGCACAACTCAATCTGTTCTTTAAATATTTGATGTTTTCCCTTTGCTATTCACCAAATACCAATATATATCAACATTCTTAATCAGTATATTAAATAATAATCAGTAAATACAGCTACTGTTGTAAATATTCTTATTTCATTTACCCTTTTCCACACTCTCCCTCACCTCACCAGACTTACCTTGTTTCCCCTTTTACTTTCTCACCACTGATTGGCTCTGGAGTTTGTCCCTTAATTGAACTCACCTGGCACACATTATATGAGGACTGCACTCACTTCCAGCTCACTCTTTTCATTCCCACATGGCGCGGCAGCTGAGGTGAGTTTGATTTGGTCTTCTGAGTTTAAACCTTTATTCTTAAGTTGGTGACTTACAGTCCAACCTTGTTTTCTCTTTCAGAGTTTAGCAGTCCATGTGTGTCTCCCTTTAAGTTAAGCTCTCACTGATGATAATGAAACCGAGATATACCGCAACTAATTGATGGCTGTTTTATTTGCATTCTGACCGGATGAGGCCATGGTGACGACAATTTCAACCTTCCTTTGAACCTCCTAATTAACAGCTACAATGTATTTTTTTAACCGCTATAAACAACTGTATGATGCTGATGATGATGACGGTATAGATCGAGATAAAACAGTATGCTCACACTCAGTCTGCTCATGGATGAGGGTTGCAAAATTACACAGTACCATGCCACCCATGTGTGGACCTTTGTGGGCTTGAACCCACTCACCAGGAGCTTGGCTCACCCTGGAATTGCCATTAGCAAGTGTTTGAGCATGATTACCAGGGGCTGCCAGGCTGCTGCCATCCCCTTGATGTCATTTTAAATTTTTCTGACTCCACTAATGATGCTAATTTCTGGGTTCTTATATTTACTGTTTTTAAATTGGCTCTTCAACCTTAATTGCAAGAGAACAGTGGAGAGAAGACAGGCACACTAGGAGAAACTAAATGGCCTCGGGGCGGAGTCAAACCTGGGCCTTTTGCCACATGGGTTGTCTGCTCAACCAGGTGATGAGCTATACTGGCTCAGAAAAGCCTTATGGCATGTTCAAGATACCTCAGAACTCTGGTGTTAGAACTCGAATTGGCACATATCAGAAAAAGGAAGATTTGGTTCTTAGTAGAGTCATTCAAATATCAATAGCAGTACTTTATAATTCTAATTTTGTGCCTAAAACACACTTTCACGGATATGGACTAATCACTGTCTTGCGTATCACCTATTTAGTGAATCAAAAATACACAACATTGGCAGTACAGATAAAAACTTTACAGTACTGTTTATTTTCAGTGCTACCATCTTGGATTGCTAACTCGGTATGTTGCTCTGGTCCGACTTTCTGAGTGGAAAATCTAAGTTGAGGTGGTGTTCCACAAAGAATATCTGACTCCTGACTTATTTATGAGCACATAATTTATCATATACTGGACATAGCAGCTGGGAGTTCAACTGAATCAAGTCATTGTAGTTCACCTCCCTTTCTGACTGGTTGTCCTTTGAAAACATTCAGTTGTAGCAGCATTTGGGTGGTGCTTCTGTGCACACAGCCACTGTGTGCTTGAAATCACTATATTAAGTAGTATAAAAACTGTGGAATAAGCACTAAAACTGTGTGCAACCTGAGCTTTTAACTTACAGGAATTATTTTCACACATGTCGATTTTTATAAACTTGGAAATGGATTAAATGAGAATCAGTCATTGCCACAGTATGTATCTGACCTTAAAAACATGATTTCTGATTACACTACTGTTACACAAACACACACAAGCTTGTTGCTCAAAAACTTCATATTTTACGCCATGGTTTTTTACCATAGCAACCAGCTCCAGGGCATATCCCACACACATCCACCAGTGGTGCAGAGCTATGGAAGGGAGAAAGCATAAATGAATAAAAAGACCAGCTAGAGAAAGCAGAATTACCATATTTTATCTTTTTGGGCCTTTTAAACCAATTTGCAAAAAATACAGTTCAAATGCAATTAGAAAAAAAAAGGTGAAATCCACAGTGAAAATGCATCTTTCCAGATTTCTTTTCTTCCCCCATGTAATCACTGTTCACAGAAGACTCCATAGTATTATACATCTCTTAGTGTTCTCCTGTAGTGTATGTATCAAATTCCCAGATCTGATCTATACTGAGAAAATGTACTATAACTATTAAAAACAAACATGTTTATGTAATACCTTCAGCATTACATTCATATCATAACATGTAAATGCAAATAATAAGACCTATTATAAAAACTATGTATACCAAAAATAAAATGCTGCACCGGGGTGGAAAAACTATGTTCTGCAATGCCAACTGTTCTGTAGTTAAAGGCAGTAAAGTTCACTAACTACACAGCTGCTAGGACCTTTATTTTCTAAACCCTATAGCAGGCTTTGATTTTATCCACAGTGCTTCGTGTAGCTGGGTGAGAATAAGCCAATTCACTTGCAAGACCAATATTATTGGGAGCCCTAAACTAATGAAGTGAAAAAAACTACACTGAGCAGAGGTGAATTACCGCTGCAACAAATTTCTACTGGGGCCATCCGGCATAACTGGGCAAAGCCTTCCCAGCTGGCAGCAGAAACAAGCAGCACCTTTCAGGCTGCTGCTGATATCACAATGTTACCACTCCACAGTCTAAAGTCAATGGGTAGACAGAATCATTTTGAAATTGTATCATAGCTGTTGTTGGCTGAAGAAGACACTGTGCGGTATTGTGTAAATGTTAAGTGTCCTCTGCAATACTCTGACTGCATAACAAGTGCAGTTGTGTTTATTGCATTGCAGTTTGCAAAAGTAAAAGCAAACACTATTGAAACGGTATGAGAAGAGGAAAAAAAGCCAGCAAACATCCAAAGAAGAGCTTTGAATGTCCCTCCAGAAGCCTGAAGAGCTATTTTTGAAAACTACTTAAAGAAATTACAAGAAAGAGAGAGTTCAGGCTGTGCTGGAGTGTAAAGATGGCCATACCAAATATTATCTTTCAAGCTTGTTAGAACATGTTTCAATAAATCACAGGAAATATTTATCATTTTCCCAGAAATTTATGAAGAAATTCACAGTACTGTGTGTGAAAAATGTAAACAATGTATTGTGCAAAAAGGTCACGTTTGTATAATTATGTGTTCAGAGTAATTTTTTAATACCATCATTTTTCACCTAAACACCCCTTAACCCTTTCACAGTGCATTGAGTGCAGGGTTTTGGCTTTTTTGCAAGTACAAAATGTGCCTCCTCATTGGCACAGTCTCCAAGACAATGGCATTCTGCAATTTTTCTCTTCTTCGTAGCAACCATCTTTTCACGCCCGGGGCACAGCTGGACTGTCATGCTGCTTCAGATTCCTGCTCCAAAGCACACCTGCTGCTGAAAGGGGAATTTCAACAAATCCACTTTGATCTAAAGAAGTACCAGTAACATCTCCTGTTATAATAATACACCAAAGGCATCAAAGTGAGGAGGCTACATACAGAGCGGTGCCACTTAACAGTGATTATGATTTATGAATGGAAAGAATGCCGTTCATTTCAAGAACGTGATGCTGACAAAGCAAAAAAAAAATTGATTTACATCAGCAGATTTAAAAATGAAGAATTTAGTCATACATGCATTCATTTCCTTTGACAATGAAAGTTCACATATTTAAAGGGGGGTTTTTTTTGTACAAAAGAAATAAAAATAATAACATAAAAGATAATTATGTAATGTGTTTAGATGCTTCTAAAGGTTCTTTGTTTTACATTAGGAACCTTAAAATTAGAGACAAATCAATTCAAAATCAAATGCTGCTTTAGAGTGTGTGTCAAACTACAGACCTGCAGGCCAAATCTAGCCCATTGGAACATCTGAATCTGACCTGCACAACTCTTCATATTCTACATTTTGGCACGCGTAGTTGTGGCTGTAGTCACACTTGAAACACCAAAACAGAAGGGCGCACCAACGCTGAACCTTCACACTAACAAGCCAGCACAAAACAGAACAGTTGATGCCAGAGGCAGCCAATTTCAAGAGAGATGTGAAGCTGAGGTAGTTCTTCACTGAGTGTAAGAGTAGTCTTGCCACAAGACTGTCTCTGTTTTCAAGGAATATATTTCATTGTTGTCATTTTGACATTTGAATCCACCAGAAGAGATGTGGAGAAATGAATAGGGGAAAGAGGCTTCAGAAAGTTGCTGAAATTAAAAGTCGCACACAGCTACAACAAAAAGCTTCTTCAATCCAAATCTCAACCTGATGGAGCCTTAAAGGAGAAACTGCAACTATTATATGCAGTCTATGTAGGGCATGCATTTTCTTTTAAATTTAAACATTTCTATAAGCTGTATATGATTAACACATTTGGACTAAAGGCCAGGAACCAATGTAATATTTAAACATTAAATATAAAAATGATCAATTTCTTTTCACATTAAACATTACAGAGAAAATAATGAAACCTTGTAAAACATTCAGCCACACCCAAAGCACACTCTCACTCTTGATCGATCGGCTTCTTAAACACTTCAGAGCAAAGATTATCATCAAGCAGTAGTGGGAGAGGTTTAAGGAGTCATGTCCATAGCTGATGGTGTTTTCTAGACCCACAGACAGACTGTGGTAGGAAAGCATAGCGGGCAGTAAATAGAAGCGAATAAAAACATTTCTGATAGTATCACATCTTTGTGTGCATTTCATAAATCTCCATCAAGAGCTATATTTAAGTACACATCACAAAATGTCACAGTCAGACCATATCTAATCTTTAAAGTCCAATAAAAATGTATCTGTTACATTATGAATATTCTTGACCTAAAAAATTCCCATAAGGTGTCCCTGGCAGGTCCTTTTTCTTCAGTGAGAGCTAAGCAGATAGTGTAGCAGCGGCTGTTGGTTTAACCCTTGGAGAGTGTTTCAAGGGTTACTTTGGTTTTATTTATTGAGTTTTGGTTCCAGTTTTGACTTTTATTTATATAGTTTCTGAAATGCTACACAGTAACTTTTAGCATAAACTGAGCTGGAAAATCTGTTTACCCAAAGGGCCACGTAAGAAACTGGTACCGTCTTTGGCAGCTCAGAGAGAGAAGCTCTAAGCAATGAAGGCACAACATGTGCAGGTATAAATGTTGACCACTTGCTTTAGTCTTTTAATTATTTCCTGCTTTACCTTGAAGGTTGGTTTTCATTTATGTCTTTGTTTTCTCTGTTGTTTCTCTCCTTTGTCATTGTCTGCCTCACCTTCACTGTCATCACTTGTTTTTGTCTGCTTTCGCCTGTCATGTTCCTCAGCTGTGTCTCGTTGTTCATTCAAACCTCTGTGTACATGATAGGTTTTCTTGAAAGGTACAAAGAACCACAAAAATATATTTCTTACCATTACCTGCTTAGCTGATATTTGCCCATGTATATGTTCACCTAAAACCAAAGGTTAAGGCTAGTATAGCCTAGCGCGACATTAATCGAGAGCAACACAACAACAAAGACTTTTTAGGCAGTTCATCACAGTTAATGTTAATTTGCACCTTCCCAGTTTGAATGCACACTAAGCTAGCAAACTAAACAAAAGTGTTTTGGGTTGAAAGGGTTCAAATTAATATCGATATTGTCATTTAAAGTGATATTGCAGAGGCTTAGAGCTGACTACCATCGACAGGGTCAGCAACAAAGCACATTTTAGGCCATTAAACATGAACATTATTTTAGCATGTGCCACATTACGAGTTTTTTCACAGCTTTACTTTCTGCCAGGTAGCTCTCAGACAAGAAACTGATGCCACTGTGTTGCTTTCTTCAATGCTTCTGGTTGTATTTTAATGAAAAATTTCTAACTTCTAGTTTTTAAATGTTGGGCGTGTGCTCTAGTGCTGTCGGAAAAATTCACCATCCACTCAGTCATCTTTCTGCCTGTTTATATTGTATAACTGACCACATTTCCAATCAGATTGCCCAAATTAGCACCTCTTTAGGAATTACACAAGTTCCAGTAATTGCCAGATTGTCTGTGCTTCACATTAGGCACTGTTTAAAAGCTCCCAGCCTTGAAGCATCACCACCAGAGGACATACTGACAACTCTCCACTTGTCAACAGCAACCAACACACAGAGGAAGATGTCAGTGAAAAAGCTTCTCCACCTTTGCACCCGGTGTCAGTCCTTACTTTAAGGTTGGTCAGTTGGCTTTACCATCACAATGTTCTGAGTTTCTTTTTTTTTTTTACCTGCAGAGGAAGGAATAGGCTGGCTTTGTGCCATGCTGTTCTTATAAACACTCTCTGATCTCCACTGAGAAAATCTTTGACTTTCACTTCCACTAGAACTCTGTGTCCTCAATTAACAATGTTATCTTTTTTTTTTCTTTAAAATTAGTAAGACTTCAAAAACAGTTCACTTTTCAGCATATAGGCATGCACCAAGAGGCGCATAAATACCTTATAAATAAATAATGCAAAAATAATTTGATTTTATCACCCTATCAGTACAGGTAGTAGGTATAAATCAATTCTGATATCAGTAATGACAGTGCTAGTCTGGTTTTGAGTCTGCTGTCTTTAATTACTCTGGTCCACCTGGCTGGTGAAATATTGCAGAAAATACAGCCAGTTGCAGATGGTATTGTTGTTTCATGCATCCGTCCATTTTCTTAACCGCTTGTCCAATTCAGGATCGCAAGGGAGCAGCACCCTAACCCAGCTGTCATCAGGTGAAAGGTGGGGTACACTGAACAGATTGCCAGTCTGATACACAGAGACAGACAATCATTCATACTCACATTTACACGTTTAAGGCATATTTAGACTCACTAATTAAGCTCACATGGAGGTCTTTGGACTGTGGAAGGAAGCTGCAGTACCAGGAGCGAAACCATGCAAGCAGAGAGAGATCATTTGAAATCCACACAGAAACCTCCAGATAACCAGTGTATTCAAAAACACGACTTTCTTGCTGTAAGTCATCGGTGCTCACCACTGCGTGACTGTGTTGTCCTGTCTATTTTCGAAAAAAGAAAGCCATACACAGCACTTAAAATTATCAGCACATGACGATATAACTACAAACCATGACAACCATTTGCTACCTGTTAACAAGTTAAAACAGGAGGTGGAGTAATTTAAACAAAAGCCTCAAGACTTTGTCGCATCTATGATTACTACAGAAACAGGTAACTAAGCTACTGACTGCATGATAGCAGCAGTAAAGGTAAATTCAGGTAAATTCATAATTGTAAAATTTTCCTTTTTTGTTTTCATAAAATTAGAGACCAGCGTGTTTTTTGCCTTTGCCTAACAAGCAAAAATTCCCCGGTTTGATCCCAGGAGGAACGACAAATCCCTTCGGGGTTGTGTCAGGAAGTGCATCAGGTGTAAAAATCTGCCAAATCAAACATGTGGAGCTACCTGCTGTAACGATGTCTTGTGAACAAGGGAGCTTCTTAAGGACCTCATCCTAAATTTGGAAGTAGTGAGTTGGGATGATGGCAGCCATGACAGTAACCTGCTATTATTCAGCAACATGTGGATCATTAATTTGTAGTATTTTTTTGTATTCGCTAAATAACAATACATTTTTTCTGTCTGTGTAATACTTTCGTTCACAGGAAAATATTTCAACAAACACTGATTAGGGTGTCACGACAACCACTTTCAAATTTTTCTCAATGCACCCTCATTTCCTGAGTTTGTTATATTTCTTTTGGTTATTGTTATTATTATTGCAGAAAAATTCAGCCTTCTCACATGGACACTGATGAATCAATCTCAAACCTTTTTGCTGGCTTATCCGCAGTTCCATTTAAAGTGCAAGCTTCTTTTGTGACTCATTTTTAAAGCCACCCACAATGACCCAAGCACACAATAGATTCCCACTTCAGAAGCTCTCAGTATATTTTGAACCAGTGTCATCTGGCACTTATCACAGACTTTGATTGCGACGAAGCGAAATGCATTATTCTATAGACACTAGAAATTAATGGCATGCTTTCTACACTAGTAGCTTAAAAAGACAGCGCACACAAACACCGAGTGTCAGCATTTATTGATATGGGCACTTCACACTCTTGGCCACAAATTGATCAACTGCGATCGAACCCAGAATGAGTTGTCAATCAGTTACATTGTTTAAGCAGTGACGCCCCCAACACATTTCACAGGAGTCTGACGTAGTTGTTTTAGTTTTGTTTGTGTACACCTCTGAGTAACGCATCAGATCTAAAAAACGAATACGGGCACAGGAATTGAAAACTTTCAAGAAATTCCATGACAGTATTACAAACCTTACAGTACTGTTGACTATTATTCAACAATGCAACAAAGACTTCCAAAAAATACAGATTGATGGCACATTCACATAATATGCAACATATTTTGTCAATAACTGCCAACAAAAAACAAAGAAACTTGAGGACAACAGTTGTATGTCTGGTTGTGTTCTAAGAAAACAGCTGGTGGGATACTCATCAATATAAATAGCACAGTGCTGCACGATCTGGATTTGTGATGAGTGATCAGAGATTACAGGCAACAGAAAGACTCAACTTTACTCCTACATAGCCCTCGTCAACATTGAAAAACAATGACACATACACGCTCGTGCAGATGAAATAGGCCACTGTGTCTGCTCTGATCTGTCCAACAGATAATCACTGGCTAGACTGCCATCAGTACCAGCCTTCAGCTTGGTGTTGAGAAGTCTTTCAAGCTACTAGGAAATAAAATATCTAAGGAGAATTTCAATGTTAGAACCAATTTCATGGACAAAATTGAAGATAAAGAACAAAACAAGATGAGGGAAGAGCCTCCAGGGCTTTAAATGGTTAAATGGGGAAACTAAGAAGAAATCTACATCTACGGTATAAGCTATTTTCCCCAATTTGCTATACCTAAACTCAGCTCTATATACACAAGGGAGCTGAAAGGAAATTGAGCTCTAGAGGCTCTGAGTTGCATCTTGTCAGGCCATCTTGACCCATCATCTCTATGATAGTGTTCACTGAGTAGGTGTGAGAACAAAATGTGTCCTCAGCCTGTAGGTCCAAAATTGAACAGGCTCCACCACGAAATACCAGCAGAAACACATGCACACAACACGCCTATACACCTACAAAATGTAGGAGAGCCGTAAAAAGCAAATTTAAGTCAAATGCAGTGAACACCCCAGTTTCTCTTCATCACCAGGAACCACTTATTCCTTCAGCTTTCAGTAGTAATGACTTGATGAGCTTCTTTAAAATGAAGCTGGATTTTCCCCAGCATACTATTAAGAGCAACAGCTACAGCTACAGAAATGGCTCCAAGACCTGATCTTTTTTGTTTTGTTATGTTTTTTTCCTCTCTTTCTTTCTGTCACCACAGGCTTTTAAGGTTGCTATAATTAAACCTATAGACTAGAACATGTGTTTAAGCCAATTAGAGGTGTATATGTAAGCTTCCTTTTATTTCTTTTTTTTTTTCTAAAATATGTTCAACCAATCAGTGATGCAAAATGAAAACAGAAAATGCCCTGGGTAGCGTTATGGTGGTGTCCAAAAACACCGTGAGAAAGAAAGCTTTAGGAATGCCTTCTTTCATCTGCACAATTTGGGCAAAATTAGTACCATCTCATTTCAAAGAGATGCTGGAAAAAGTGGTCTAATTGATTAATTTTGAGGCTGAGCTTTTTAAATCCTTTTTTTTTTCTTTAGGACGTTCCAATAATTCTCTGAAAATCCTCCCATGGATGCAAAAATCCTTCAGCAAGAGGAACGAGCAAGAGGGATCAAATGTTCCGTGGCCACTTCATTAAGTACATTTGTTCAACATTTGTTCTTGACAGTAAGTCTAATATTGTTGAAAAGCCTTTTTATTTCCCTTTAAATGGTGCCCCATTTGTACAGAAAATGCATTTGTGGGTTGAACTGCAGAATTGAGTATATCGGTTGTGCCCATGAAAAACTTGCCAAATCTTCTCTGCCAATGCCAAACAGCTTATTCTGCGATTGACTTTTGTGTAGTATCATTTATTGGATTTAATGACTGAAGCCTGAAGAAACATGACATTTCAAAAGTTTAACAGTTTATTCCTTTAACAAACGAGGACCTCAGTTTCATGTGGAAGAACCATTACATGGCCACAACAGCCTGACACCTCCTCCTCATGGTGTTCACCAGCTTGGTAATACAATGCTAGGGCATGGCATCCATTCTTCAACCAGCATTTGTCACAAGTCAGCCAATGTGGTTGTGTTGGTCACTCTGGCATGAACAGCAGTTGCCAGCAATCGGCAAAGCATTCTCTGCACCTTGCAATCCAACTGCTGTAGGCAGAATGTGGACTCAGTGATGAACATCATCTTCTTCCACATGTTCAGCTTCCACTGCACATGTTGCCGGCCAAAATGAGCCTGATGGTGAAGGAGAGTCTTGGTACGCCGCCTGGCAGCCCCATTAGACCGGAGACTGGCTGTGTTTCCAGATTGTCCGGGTATAGACCCCTCGGTCACATACAAATCCACAGAGGAACAAACCCATTACATCTGATAGTACCACTGTATTCCAAAAGAGCACTTTGCTCTCAATGTGCAGGCTTACTTGTCGTACATAGCTGGAGAGGCACAGTAGAGGCGCATTAGACACCTCTTCTACTATTAAAATTAGATTTGAAGGGTTCCTTTCTAAAAAAATTTAGAGTAGGGGCTGTGTCAGGTTAGCCAGAACCCAACCTCAGTAATGCTGCTATAGGCTTAGGCTACTGTAGGAACTCCCATTGATGCAGCAATCAAAACCCTTTTACTCTCTGACTGTCCTTCCCTCTCTTTGCTTTTATATACAACCATTGTATGTCATTAGGTTTGTCCTTTCTCTCTCCTGCAGTTAGTGATACCTGCGGGGAGTGCAAAGCACAGACTCCCATGATGCATCTTCCTGATCTCCAGATAATGGTCTCACCAACCTGGTGAGTGTTTTATATCAGAGATTGCTGCTTTTCTTTCCCCTTTTCTTTGTTTTCTCCTCATTCTAACCAATTTTGAAAGATGGCCTTCCTGAACCTGGTTGGCTGAAGGTTTCTTCCTGTTACTGTTACAGGGAGTATTTTTATTTTTCTCCTCACTATCTTTCCAAAAAGAAATTGTTCAGTTGTGAGGTCTTGTGGGAAATGGATGCTGTATAAATAAAAACTGAATAGAAGTGATCAAACTGAACTAAGTAAAAGCACAACGAGAATGTCATTTCTACATATCAGCATCTATGTCACTATAAAACAATCAAATAAGCCTCGTGCTATTATGCAATGTTTTTTTTTTTTTACCTTGGCAGCTTCCAAAATGGTAGCCCATATTTTCTCAGAAATAATAAAACATTTATGTTGATGCTGAAAATCTTTGTGTACTTACTTTTCCTTTCCACACAAACAAATTGATCAGAAATCAGTAGGAGAATTAATAATCCATCCCTCTTTATTAGGGAGTCTGTGCATGCAATTAGATCCATAACACAGGTGCATGTCTCTTCTATTTTTCTGGACTAATAAACAGAAAGAAACGGAAATGGATCTCACAGAGGGAGACTTGGGGTTTGGTGATTCAGCAATTATATTAGTGACCTAAATTTGACCCCTTATGCTGATTTCCTGCGCTGGCAAGAAAGTCTACATCACACAAGCAATCACTCTTAACTGACTGTATCTTCTCTAGGGTGAACGTCAGTCTATTGCAGCAGTTCATTAGCAGAGAGGCTTCTCATTTGGGCACGCCCAAAACAATGCGTTTGTCAAATGAAGTAATGGGTTTAGGAAACAAAAACATGAGATGAAATTGCTGCAGACCCACAAAAAAAAAAAAAAAAGAAAACTGGG
>VUQG01013737.1:7008-19051 GCA_015106755.1 Etia nguti | reverse complement strand
CAGCGTGCACTACTAAACATTGGTGGTGGGTTGGCAGCATAAATACTCACGTACGTCGCTCTGACCATCACGTTTTGATTAGTAGCAAGCTGCTAGCTAAGCGCAGGGATGCGCGTGCCCTTTGCACGGTCTTGTGAACGATGCCCGGGAAAAAAAGCGGTCAAAGTATTATCGCCATCTATTTTTTTCTTTTTTTTTATCTAAATGGGATCAGTTATCCTTGCCTTTAGCTTTTATAATGAAAAGACGTAACGATACCAACATAGATAATTTAGGATATATTAAATAATTAAATAGTTTAGATTGGCTATGCCCCTTTTTCTTTGCTTTTTTTAAAAAACCTTTTTCAACAAATGCTGTATAGCAACGCCTAATCTCATACTCTTTGTTACAGATATAGATCTCTAAACAGAGCAACTTAAGCCTAATTTCAAATAATAACTTACAAAATGCTTCATATCGTGTTTTAAAGTAGAAATACCTATAGCTTTTGTCATCACAAGCTAGCTTGTGTTATCTGTTAAAAGGCTTTTCATGAGCAGGTAAAATTCTACAATAAACCAATGAACTGTAATTATCAAAAATAACCCTGTCACTTTTAAACTGTAAGAATTCACCTTTTACTTAACGTGTTTTATTTCATGGAAGAGGAGAAGTCCAGTGATATCTTATCAGGTCAAAGTCTAGTTGAAAATGGCAGTTTGTGAAGAATGATGTGCCTTCTTCTGAGGCTTGTCTTCAAACCAACCAGTTGGGTAAAATTTGTCCCAATATTTGATCAAAGCTACCGAACCTATGACCAAACAGAATTAGTCAAGCTGTGGAGTTAATTAAAGAACCCAGCACATCGCCAACCCAAGTCCTGAGTCATGACTTTTTAACCGATATTTGGTCATATTAACCCAACCTACAAACCTTCGACTTCTGACCCAGAAATTGAGTTATGAAAATAACCCAGCATTTTTTAGCGTGTATAGATAACATGGAACAGAGTGTGTTTTTTACTTTGACAAACTCATAGCATGCAATGTTGGAGTAATTTTCATTGGTCAAGGCCATTCAGAGGGACTGACTCATTCACACTTACCACTGACATTATGGCAATGCCATCCCACACACACCAAATGAATATTTTTGTTATTATGGCATGCAAATGTGTCATGAATCGCACACTTTCAAGCACATCTCCACTGGCTCATCTTCTTATTTGAGCATCTTATTAAAAACTGTTACGGTCAAGCTGAGAGGAACAGTGGCTGTACAGGGTGGGTGTATCTTTTATGTTTTCTGTGTTCATACTCCACATGCCTGTTTGAATTTTTAACAAAATATGAGGTTTTGATCACAGTCACCCCTACTGGGACCCAGTCTGCCAACTTCCTGCCTAATTAAGTGAAGCTCTGGGATCAATGTAGTGAACGAACACAGTCACGTTTCCAGCATAGCTAGAAAGATAGGTGGACAGAAACAGCCTTAAGCATAAACACTTCAGCCGTTCCCAGGGGAATGTTTTGGTGATGGTGGGCTGCCTGGGAAGGTAGGACATTTCTGAATACATCATGAAAACACAGAGTGAAGCAAACATCCGGTGTAGCAGACCACAAAACACACTACGATGCTCAGTCTACTGATGTACTCTTATCACATTTCTCATTTCCTGCTCGGTTTCACCTGCCAACTAACCTAATTCCGCAGGGGAGGGGGGTCCCCCCAAAGATGTTCAACCTAAACCTTAAGAATATCGGCCTTGCGTGACAGTACATGCGAAACGCATCACACCACATAATGGTTTAAACATACAATTGGCATTATGGGAAAGCTCGCTTACCTGTCATAACTCCATCTACTGTAAGACATACTCCTGTTGCTGCTGACTCCCTCCATGGCAGGGATTGGACTGGATGGTGAGACGGCAAAAAATAAAAAAAATAAATAATAAAAGAAAGGGGGAAAAAAAAAATCAAAGCACAAACACTGCTCTCCTCTTCTTTGCCAAGGCAACCACGAACTAATGAAATCGCCGTTTAGTGAATGAGCAGGATGGCTCAGCTCAGCCAGACGCTATCCTATGGACTATACCACTACAGAGAGGGGAGCGAGCGCGAGCGCTGTCAGCCCCGGTGCACGCGCAGCTACCAATTTCAGATGGAAGTCGTTTACTGGGGGATCCACGGCGCTAATCAATTATACAGACTGACTGTGCCCTGGATACACTTCACCTTAATTAACGAGTCCGTACCGATGTATGGCACCGCGCTTTCTTTTGATTGCTGGCATGCAAGGACATAAACGCGTAAGTATTTTTTTTTTAACTAATCTTCTGACAGCTGCACAGAAAAAGATACTTGTATGTGTCAGCTCACTGCTGACTGATGCTTTAAAAAAATGAATAACTGGTCACACACGTGGATATGCTCATTTGGCAAACTAATCCACGGAGTAAAGGTGCAAATTGGGGTGAAAGACAAGCAGGAAATCCTCTTGAGCTTCACCTGTAGTAGCCTTCTATTTATGCCAACAAATAAAAATACACACTCCGTCAAATTTCTAATTGTCTCATACTTAACCTCAGGAGGAAGGTGCCTGAGAGTGCACTAATGAGCAACTTTCCTTTTCCAGTTTCCGCTATTTTGCAGGCGCAAATATCACATGTGCTCGAATTGTGACATTACTGTTACACTCTAGAACCTATTGCACAAAGAGTGGCATAGTCTATGTGATTATAAAATCAAAATATCATCAAATTATAATAAATGAATGATGTAAATTCCTTCAGTAGACTAGGAATTATGCCAAGGAGCTGTAAAGCTGTTTACGATAGCCCCTTATTTTTGCTAAAACTTATTAAGATCTAAGTTCTTCCATCAATTTGTCATCCAGCTTTATGTCTCTGTATTATGTGCTCTCTGTATAAACCCAGTGGTTCTGTCACCTGCAGAGTAAACGACAGTAATGCAGATCTGCAGTGATTAATTAATTTCAGTTCAACCTTATTTACCTTTTTTTTTAAAAAATATATAAATGACAGAATACAAGTTAGATATTGCAGGGAGTTCTTGAATACTGTCCGTGACAAATTCACTGTAGAGTTACACCTCACTGACACTAGTCAGGTCAGCAATTTGAAGCTAAAAAAAGATTCTCTACCCCTTCAGGCTCAATGACAGACTTTATTTTAGCACCAAAAGCTAGACACAGGGCAAAGGACACTGATGTTGAAGAGAAAAAACAAACAGTATGATTAGGGTTCACACTAGGTTTTGCAATAAGATGGGAGATTTCAGCAATTATAATAATCATTTGTATAATTTAAAGCTCCTCTGTAAAGTTTCTCAAACTCTCCTCCACTTGAACTGGCATTATTACACTCTGTGCTGGTGATGAACACCTCATAATAAATATACTCTCCATAACTAAGCCACATAAGATTTTTTAAAAAAAGGAAAAGGAAAAAAAAAAAGCTTCCTGGTCACATGTTTGTGACGAATCCAATTTTGCAAATTTGGGCCAACAGTCATCTTCAGTTTAAAATAATCGAGAGAATTAAATATTCTTCTTTACATATATACACAGCTGTGCTGTGAACATGTATTCACTTATAAACATATAAAAATACTTGTCAACTAGTCTGATAAGAAAATAATGTATAAAAGTAGAGTAGAAACATTTAATCAAGTCCGTTACTTCAACCGTCTAATTTTTGTGGTTTATATTACAAGATGATGACGTGAAAAACAAACTGCAGTACTTTGTTTGAATGCCTGAACAGAAGTACACAAGTGGGAGGGGAAGGCAGAACATTATACTGGGTATGTGGCGATGGCAGCTCCACAGGTGGCAGGTCCGTTGAGTTTGTGTCCCACTGGAGATGGGTTGTCTTACGATGTGCATCTCAAAGCTTCCATTTGTCCTAATTTTCCAACCGGCAGACCATCGGGGGGGGGAAGAGCCGTGTTACAGAATAATTCAAAGAACAAACACATTGCCACTGTGTTACTGGAATGGTGAAACAGTTATTTGATCTACATCACAAACTAAACGTTTGACAGAAAAGATGCATTGCACTGGAATGATCTAGACTGAACGGAGCTCTGAAAGCTTCTTGATTTGCAACAAAGGGATTTGCTAGCATTGCTCGTCAAAGGCTGAGTATAGAACGTACAGTTTTCAGTGTTTTGAGCTGAAATCGGGTTAGTTTTCAAGGCTACACAAAGCGCTACCAGTTATTTTATTTCTACTGCTTCTTAGAAATGTGAAAAAAAAAAAGTAGTATGTCCAATGCTGACCTAACCGCCACCTTCGAGGAAAGAAATTCAGACAGATTTGCTACCTTTTGACAAGTGTGTAGTATTTTTAACAATCCTTCGATCTGTAAGACTTTAAAAAAATACAGTAGACACTTCATTTTTGAGTAAAATGAAAGCAGAAACCACAAAAAAGATCAAGAATTCACTGCAAAATGCCAGAAACTTCTATCATAATAGCTTTAAGGGCTATCATTATATTTATATACATACTTATATATTCAGTTTCATATATGTAAAACCAAACTCAATCTCACACACTGTACTGTGGTGATTTAATAGGTCATTAGAAATACAAAATCACAACAAATGTCACATATGTACAGTAGCAGATTAGCACATGGGAGTAAAGGTGGATATGGCACAACATACACAAAGCTTCATAAGATAATCTCTCTGCTCTGGTCAGACACTGGAAACTAAAGAAAGTCATTAACATTCTGGATACATAGTTTTCATTCAATCTCGGTAGCAAGTACAAATGTCACTACAAGGCAAGAGAAGTCCTTCAGAGTACGAAACATTAATTTGTCAGGCTGATTTAGAAGGCAATGTTTAGTGTTGGGACTCTCGTGTGAATTAAGATTACTGCTGAAGGTAGAGTGGTGTTAAAATTTGGCATTGTCAGTTGTCCATAGCGATGTCCTGGGGACAGCAGTTCCTGGTCAAAGTATCTCATCTCAGAAAAGGCTGTCTGAAGTCATGCACGTGGAGAAGGCAGCGGTCAGTCATCCACTTAGGATGTGATGTCAGGCAGAGTGGGTGGGGTGGTAGAGTAGCTGCATGAGTTACAGTGATAAGGCCAACTCAGACGATCACACAGTGGCAGCCGCTCTTGTCTTTTTCTTTCCTTGTAGGTTCTGGCGACGGTGGACATTCCTGTTCTTGGAATTTCCTGGGAGTTGGAAGACAGAGAGCATAGCTATAAGGACCCAGTGTGTACTTTTTCATCTCGTATTATGGCCAGAGATACTCAATCGGTCTTTAAACTATCATCTATAACATGTTATCCACCAAAAGCACTTTATATTCATTTAAATCTCGTTCCTTATAACTCAGGGCATTTTCACACCTATCGTTCGTTTCTTCTGGTCCAAATCCGTTGATGAGTTTGTAAACTTGTAGCTTTTTCACATGATTCGATTTCTTTTCACACAGAGAAAAATCCAAGCGAACCAAAACGCATCACTACAAAACACGTGGGAATGTTCAGTCCGCTTATTGGCCGGATGTGCTTGGGGTGGGAGCAACAAAAGTAAATACAGGAAGAAGGTGCTGTGTTCTGAACTACTGGAGCATTTACGTTCATGTCACTAGGAGTGGTTGCTGGAAGTTGCTTGCTATCACTTGGTTAAGTTGAAAACCTCCTCAGGAGTGATACCAGATTACCAGAGCCACCCACAGTTTCTAGTCAAGACACCAGGCAGTTAGTTAGTTTGTAACTGATTTCACCTAGCGACAGCCAACAACCTCCAGCAACAACTTTCCAACTTTTTTCCCTAGCAACCAGAGGTGGTCAGGGGGTTGTGGATTGGTCTCTTGGCCTCTGTTACTGAGTACATATGGAAACTGTTTACATTAAATTTAAATTAACCTTGACTGCGACACTTCCATGACCACATACATTGAAATGTGACCTAATTAATAATTAATTTCTTCATCTTTACCACAATTATTGGTGAGCCAAAGTTTGAATTCCTTTGAGTTTTATCTAATATATATATTTTTTTTTTTTTCTGTAGCCAGAGATTACTTGCTTAGTTTAGCACTCCTTGTCAATAAATGAAGGAAATACTGTCCTATTGCTCCCTGCAGAATGCAGATACAGTTGTTTTATTTGCTGACGCTAAAGCCTTCTGGAATTTTTCTATGCCTTTATACTTTAGTGGTAGAGAATTTTAAATTTCAACGAATATAGACAGAAACAAAGAAATGTAACTCATCTGTTACAGGAACTGTTGACATAGCTTGTCCCTGTTTTTATAGTAATATGCCAGGCAGGAAACAAAACAGCTTAAGAAAAAAAAATGTTGTTCCTTTAAACATTCACCCTGAGATCCTGCAGTGTGTTTAACAGGGCACTCTGAGGATTAAACATATTATTTTTAAGCAATATGTGCAACATGCCTCAACACTAAAACTTCCACACTGTTTACAGATACAACACAAAAGACTGCACTGACATGGGGACGATATGTAAAACAACACGCTTTTACAAAGCACCTACCTGATTACTCTAACCAGCTCGTGAAAAGCCTGGTCTACGTTCATTCGTATTTTAGCTGAAGCCTCCATGTATGTGACCTTTAATTGTCTGGCCAGCTGCTGGCCCTCTTCCTGGGTTACCTGAGGCAAAAAGAAAGATGGTAATGATGAGGTAAACCTTCAATGTAAATTGAAGTCCAGGACGGATCGTGCTCCACAATCCGTCAAAAAAATCAATGTGTTTATAAAAACAATGTTATTACTTGTCATAATATAATATTGTAAAGTATCAAACATGTTTGTCACATACTTGCCTTTATTCTAGTATAGTGTGCAAGATTGACCAGTTCCTTTCGCTGCTCTAACTATATTAATCAAAGTTGCACTCACAGAGGACAATACCTGCTTTAACTGTGGCTCCCTTTGGAGTCCAAAAGGAGTCTCAGGTCAGTGATCAAATTCCTAATGCTTAATATTGTCTATGGATCCACAGTTAAAAATTTCAGAAGTGTTTCAGCCTTGTGACTCATTTCATTGAAGCCAGTTTCTACTCGTCTAAGAACAGTCAGTCTAAATTTGAATCCAATTGTGCTGTTAAATGTTAATAATCAGCCCGACGGGGAAATAAATAAAGAAAAATCAAAGACAGCATGACTCAGCGTACAATGCAAGCACCACAGGTTCAAACTACTGAAATGAAAGTGATTCTTCATAACACTGAATGGTTCTGGTTACCTTTTACTTCAGAAACACATATGCAGTATTCCCTTTTTTTTCCCTTCTTGCCATCTCTGAAATGTGTCCGATGGTTCAGAAAAAGTCCTCTGATCAGTGATTCTCCAAAGCCGTACAAACAGTATAATTTGACATTTTTTTCCCCAATTCCTGTGGAGATGGTTCCTATTCATTACTACCCGTCCACACAAAAATGAATAAATGTAATTACTATGTAGAATGCATCTGGGACACTGCTGCAATCTGCCATCTCCCTCTCTGCGCCACAGCTGCGCATATAATGTGGGACTGGATAATAAAAAAAGAAATACATTTCTGGCTGAACTATATAGCAGCAAAGCATAAGATGAGTTGGAAACATCTCTGTCAGGTCTGGTAGATGTTATTCACACGTGGGCAGATCAGTGTAAAAAAAACAAAAAAACAATTTACAGTACCACATACTTCTGGTTTAAGCAATTAAATTGAAGCTTCCAGTATCGAGCTACTGTCTTTGGACTTTTGGCACGTGGAGCAGTTTCTCATCATTATACCTAATACTGGGCATTGTAAGGAAATTGGAAAATATACATAGAAGGGACAGAAAAAAGCAGAAAATCAACATACATTTATGCTACCGCAGGATTGTTACATTACAAAACTATGTCAGTGGATTCAACCTATTTATATCAATGAGCTAAATGTGCCTGCAAGATTCTTTTTCACCATTAGGGGGTGGTGTGGATTTACTGAAGGGACAGAGGCCTGACTGCACACCGGCAGCTGAAAATTCATCATTTCATCACACTCCTGTTTCCATCCATCCTCCCCTCGACACCACGCTTTCTGCAGCCTCTCTTTTATTCTTTCACTCACATCCTGTTGTATCTCAGCAGCTACGCTGCAGCTGCTGCGCTACCACTTTCAAGTATGCAAATGCAAAATCCTCCAGACTGGTTGGTATTATCTCTTCAGATGATCAAACCGGGTACATGTGAGCCTGTCAGTGCAATCTGTTGGACTTACTTGTCTCTGTAGTTCCAGATCTGCTTTGTTTCCTACAAGGATCATAGGGAATTCGTCTCTGTCTTTGACTCGGAGAATCTGTCTTTGGAATTTGTAGATTTCTTCAAAGCTGTAAATCATAGTATGTGGTGTTAGGTCGTGTTCCCTGAACAAACAGGTTGTGCAATATCTTCTCGCGTGTCGATGAATGCATTCATCTAAAAATGTACATGAGACAGACTTCAAAGCAAAAGGAATGTAGCTAAAAACGCCCAACATTACCACATCCACACGAACAGAACAATCGGCCCGAGATAAGGGTCATCGGCAGTGTGCATGAGACAGAAATGCTGAAACATGTCAGAATATAAAAAATGTCAAATGGATTTATTTAAGGCTCTCTTCTGCATGCTGACTTGACTGCTGACTACAATACAGATAGCATGTGGGGGCCAGTTTCAACCCAACAGAAAATAAAAATGTCCAAAAAAATAAATAAATAAAAAAAGGAGGAGGTGGGGGGCCAGAATGCAACAGCGCACCCAGGGCGGCATTCCAGCATCGGGCTCACAGACAGCTTGGTGAGCACATAGTAAATCTGGAAGGATTTCACTAATATAAATGGAGGAAGGAAAGGCTGTTTACAACATAAACATTGGGAGGGGGCTGTGGGGGCAAGGGGAATGCAGCTCACTGCACTGCTGGGCAAGGACGCAGGCATGAAGAAGATGAGTAGAAACAGAGAAATTGCAACACAAAATCTATAAAGTTTCACATAAAAAGGTATTTTATGTAGCGTAAGCTGCGACACATTAAGGAGAATTAAACGCTGGAAAAAGAGAGACATATTGATGTAGCTGCATATTTTTTATTGCTTGTTTGCTTCTATTTGATAGTATTAGTGAAGAGAGAGGACGCTGGGAGCCTAGATGCTGCTATATGGCATCAGTTAGTTTTTATTAAAACTGGTGGAGCCTGCCGTTTCTGAGATTATCTACTATTACAGTAGTCCCTCTTCTTTTTCAAAAGAATGAATTTGTTTGGCGCTGGCTTAAAACTGATTTACGACACTTGTTTTTACCAAGGTGAAAAAATCAAAAGATGACAATCTGCCATCCTTTAAACGTTACTTATAATCAGCACCAACTAGAAGGTGTGGACTAAAGTTCAAACTAAAGGTCCGTGACAGTGTTACTTTGACTCACGCTGCTATGCACTGGGGTTTAACGAGTTAAAGGACTCTTTGTGCCTCAGAGTGTTGTTAGTGCATACATACGTGCATGTTTCTAGTGTATACATGATGGAATTCAGCAGGGATTGCTACGGGATTCTTGTCAACTCCCTTAAGCGTCAAATTGTATAATGCTCTTCGAGCCCATGCGCTATTGTTTCAGTAGCACGCAGGCTTTAAATAGAAAGCTAAGGTGAAGTCAAGAGAACAGGATAGGGGGGTAAGTGCAAAGAACAAAAGAATATGACAACAAGAGCAACAACAAGGTCCGGAAGTAAGAGCAACAAGTGAGAGTATCGGTGCAAGATTTATGGTTTTACTTTAGAGTCAGAGGCAGAGGAGGAGCAGCGCACAAGCGTATGTAACTGTAAACAGAAATGTGCAAAGCGTGTGTTTGTGGGTGTGTGCGTGTGTGTTTGCACATGACGAAAACTGTCACTTACCTTCCTCTGTCAGTGACTGAGAAGACGAGCAGGAAGCCCTCCCCTGTCCTCATGTATTGTTCTCTCATGGCTCCAAACTCTTCCTGTCCAGCCGTGTCGAGGACTAGAGAGCATGAACATGTGTGTTCACAAAAAAAACATGTACACACACACACACACACACACACACGCACTCACAGGGTGGCTCACAGCAAAATAAACTTCTGAAATCAGTTCCTCAAGTGCAATATACTTCAGGACAAAGGAGCTACGTGTGCGTCTTTGTACTTGCGTATTTGCACAGGTCGTGTTTATTCGGCAAAGTGCACTTACTGTCGAGCCTGGCCGGCCTTTCGTCGATCACACACTGCTTTGTATAAGAGTCTTCAATTGTGGGGTCATAGTCAGTGACAAAGTACGACTGTAGGAGGTAAAGAAAAGGACAATAAAGGTGGTTAATATTTTCTTTCTGCCTTCTTCTTGTAACAAATGAAATACTGAATCTGTGAATTCATCCAAGGCCTGGAACTACGTCGGGTTAGACATGTCAATATTACATCCAAACTACAGTGCATTTACTTTGTATCTCCATCTTTGCAGATTTCACATGAAACAAACACAAAACGAAATGAAGTAACTTTATTATAAGATGTTTTTTTTGTGTACATCTTTACACAAAAATGTGTTTATATTTCAACGCCATTCGCTGCTCATTTTTCTTACAGCATTTCTTCCCTTCCTTTGTGGACTTAATAAAGCATGTCCACAGCACACTTAAAAATATCAAGTCTGAGTTAACTTTTTAACCTTTTTGTTTCTCTCCACTGTGTGCTTAAACGCTACTGAAAAACGAATGTGTGCATTGATCAGGCGGCTTCAAAACAGCCACCACTGTTTGTCCTTTTGTTTAAGGTTCAAACACACGACAGTCTCACTGACCTCTACCTTTACTAGCATGCCGCACGCAGGAGGTAAGCACACCGTGTGCAGACACCTGCACGAAAATAAAAAGCCGCTTAGGCTCTGACGGCAGCCTGCTTTTCATGCTAATAACTCATTTACAAGATGTTTCCTCCTCTGCCGCTGAAGGCTTTGATTCTTTCATTCTGAGGCCAATATCTGGTCTCTTAGTAACCTCAGCTGGAAGGGTGGGGCCAGGGAGGTGTTGGAGGTGGACCGAGGCGGGGGGGAGTCGTGCATTTTTTACATTTTTCCCATGTTTTGTTGTTCTCACTCTCCTCAGGGACTAGTTAAGCGGTGACAGCTGGGGGGAGTGCTCGGGGAATGTCAAACCAACACCCTAAAACGCAGCGCGATCACGAGGACATAAAAATCCAGACAAGTTTCCCTGTCATTCTAACAATAGGCCAAATTAAACTTTTACAGTTGCAGTGGCGTTGTTTGTGCCGGAAAATGTATGTTATTTTATGACTCACACACAATCCCACTTATTTTGGGGTTAGCTGGCAGCTGAGGAGACAGAGAGCTCTTGCTTTATCTGCTGTCAGTGGCACATCTCTGAGTAATACGGAGGCGGTTAACGCAACGTAATTTTGATTTGAGAGGGACTAAAACATTTTATTCGATAAATATTAAGTGATGGTGGCACTGAAACTGCAAAAGCACGTCACCACTTAAAGCTATGAGAGGCTCATATATGACTAAATGCTATTAAAACTCTTTTCAGCCTGTTGGATCATTTCTGCAGCTGCATCACGGATGATCCATGAATACTGTATCTTGGGATGCTCAAACAGATTCATGGGATCAAAATGTTTATGCCTTTAAGTCTCTGGTTGATACTGCGTATAATCAGATTTCTTTCAAGCATCCATCGGCACGTGCCCTCTATAAAGCCTTTCTTAGTCCTCAGTCAAGCTCTGTTTCAGTTATAGGGTACTTTATTTTTGTATTTGTATTTTTTTGTCTCTTGCAGCTTTTGCACATGCAGGTAATTTCTCCATCGCACGCTCCTGTCGTTGTGTTGCGTGGAAGCAAGACTGGCCTGTGTCACATCCGTTCACCGCTGTTCAATAATTCATCAGTATTACTGTGCATCCTAGAACTCGTTGCACACTGCAAACCTGCACTGACAGTGTGCCTGCAGACGACGAGACAGACAGAAAGCGAGAGAGAGAGAGAGAGGGAGAGGAAGGGAGTGA
>VUQG01013734.1:14543-29265 GCA_015106755.1 Etia nguti | reverse complement strand
TAGATAGATAGATAGATAGATAGATAGATAGATAGATAGATAGATAGATAGATAGATAGATAGATAGATAGATAGATAGATAGATAGATAGATAGATAGATAGATAGATAGATAGATAGATAGATAGATAGATAGATAGATAGATACTGAATCTTTGAAACATGCTGTAAATTTGGTGTTTTAACCCAAAACCAAAACCAGGATCGCAGTGTTTGAGCGTATGTAAGATAAATATTATAGCAAATAAATAATAGTCCCGTGAATTTACATGCAGTCTCTCAGGTGAAAGTAACACTACTGCCACAAACTCCTGCTTTCTATGATGGACTTTGTTGCTCTTTTGGTACTGAAAGCACTCAATCTATGAACTTTTTCACAAACTCACATCAGACTTTGTTGTCCTACAGACTGAAAACTGCTGTGATTATACATTGGGTGGCCACTTTATTAAGTACATCTTGTTACTACAATGTTGAACCACCTTTTGCCTTCATAACTACTTTAATTCTTCATGACGACAGTTTAAACAACGTGCTGGAAACATTCCTTCGAGATTTTGGTCCATATTGGCATGACAGCATCACACAGTTGCTGTAGATTCGTCGGCTGCAGATCTATGATGCAAATCTCCCATTTCACCACATCCAAAAGTTGCTCTATTGGATTCAGGTCTGAAGACTGTGGAGGTCATTTGAGTACAGTGAACTCACTGTCATGTTTAAGAAACCAGCTGAAGATGATCGGAGCTTTGTGACATGAAGTGCACCCATTTGCTGGAAGCAGCCATCAAGAGATGGGTACACTGTGGTTGTAAAAAGACAGATATGGTGCCTCACTCCGTTATACCACCATCAGCAGTGCGAACTGTTTGACACAAGCCACGATGGATCCATGTTTTTATGCTGTATATGCCAAATTCTGACCCTACCATGTAAATGTTGCAGCAGAAATCAAGACCAAGCAACATTTTTCCAATCTTCTGTTGTCCACTTCTGGTTAGCCTGTGCCAACTGCAGCCTGAGGTTCTTGTTCTTAGTTGACAGCAGTGGCACCTGATGTGGTCTTCTGCTGCTGTAGCCCATCTGTTTCAAAGTTCCAAGCGTTGTGCATTCTGAGATGCTCTTCTGCATACCTTGGTCGTAATAAGGGGTCATTTGAATTATTGTTGCCTTCCAATCATCTGAAGGCAACATCTGACCATTCTTCTCTGACATCTGGCAAAAACAAGGCATTTTCACTTAGGGAACTTAGGGAACATTTTCTTATGTTCGGACCAATTCTTGAAAACTCAAGAGATGGTTGTGTACAAACATGCGGGTGCTTGCCTTCCAAAAAACACAAACATGCCTTAACATTACAGTGAAAAACTAATAATCTAAAAGTTTAGGATTTTAAAAGTAGAAGCATATAAAATGTGTTTATTATGTGAACTATGACCCCAGGAAAGCCATCACGCCCGTTCTTCTTTCAATTCAAGGTCACTCAGCATCCAAAAATCACCACTATATCTCTGAGTTCAAAGGTGAATACGTGCTCCACATCAGGATTGTCTCACTGAATGGTGAAAACTGTGTTTGATGAAACCACTCTTGGGCACTCATTTCGGTTTTAGCTGGCATTAGTTCAGATTAAGGCAAAATGCTAACCCTAGTTTATCTTTATTTGGAACCTTTTAAGGTCCTGAATGAGGCTTTTTGGGAAATATGGAAGAGGGCCACATTTACATCCACCACAATAGACAGGAACAGCTCAGTCAATCACGTCCACAAATGCTGGAAACAAAATTACTGGGCTGCGTTAAAACAGAAGTTAATGGTTTGGCTGATTTCTATTAAGGTCTGTGCACTCTCATTTGAATAATGGTCTTTCCAGCACTGTTTTTTTCTTTTCAGTACTTGACCCGGGAAGGAAATAAATGTGATTCCGCTTTAACACCTCCATTAATATTCAAGTGCCTTTAATACTCCAGGTTTAATTCGGATTCACCGTAATTAGCACGGCAGCCTGGTGCCAGTTTATGACAACTCATGTTGTGATTGCACATTTGCTGATGCTAAAAAAAAAAAAAAAGTGCCATTCAGAAAACACAAAGCCACTGCGAGGATCGAATACCTGGAAGACAAGACAGTGATTTGTTCACCGTGCTCGAGGATGATTAGTCGCAACAAAGAATCTGATGCTTCGGTCATGTGTGGCGAATGCTTTGAATGAGCGTATCTTTATCACCGTGACACGCTGATTTAAAGTTTAAAGCCACTTTTCTTCCTTTTGTGCCTGCTGACATGAAATCCCACCCTTTTGATTCAATCATGCAAATCCATTTGGTCTTATAGCGTTTTTATAGCTGCATCTTTAAATTAAGTCTAAATTACCCATTAGTGATTAACTGAAGTGAAACTAATGGGATTTATTAGAAAGCATGAATCCTATGTCGCATTTCCAGGTGGAAAGGTAGGTATCTGCGTGATTGTGGTTTCAAAGGTCAGCACTGATCCCTCGGTCCTTATTGAACCTGATGGACCATGAGGAGATCCAAATCTGCGCTCCCTACCAACACTCCCCACCTCAGCCACCTCCCAGGGGATACATTTAGATAGCGTTAGTCTTTCGAAATGAGAGGGACCGTTCAACACAGTTACATAAACCACCCATGGTCCCACACAGGCCCTCTGGAGTATGTACCCAAAATAGTTGTAGTGCAAAGGAACGCGACAAAAGCACAAAATGTTCCTGCCGGAGTAAAGAGGTGGCCAGATGTCTCAGAGAGCAGCCACTTTAGCTGAGCTTGAAACCAGAGTCGACTTGTCATCTATGAATTGTTCATATTTTGGATGGTCGGGGAGAGTTGGTTATCGAAAAATCAAACTGTACAGTGATCTAGTGTGCAATCCAACACATAACAGCACAAGAGGCAGGCACTGTTGGCGTTAGTTATGTAAATATATGGTGAAACCAGCTAATTATAACACAAAAATGTGTAAAATGAGGAGATTATGATTGTCGAATGACAGTGTGTTTATGATTTTCAGAAAACAGTTGGAAGAGGCTTAAGATCTGTTTCCCAAATCTGCCAGTTTTTTCCTTTGTGCTTCAGTTCGCATTCCTCCCTCCTCCTCCTCCTCTGCTGAAGATGGAGCAAAGAGAGAGAAAGAGCGAGAGAGAGAGAGAGCGAGAGAGAGAGAGAGAGAGAGAGAGAGAGAGAGAGAGAAAGAGAGAGAGCAAGGAAGAGGAGACGATGCTGCAAATGATGAATCCCCCTCTGGACTGCATCCTTTCTGGCTGAGCGCTTCCAGTGGGCCACAGCCAGGTCCTGGAATCTAGCTAATGAGACCCACCCCCCCACCACCACCACCACCACCTATCCCCCCACCCCAAGGGCTTAATGTCACCCTATTGGCTGAAAACCTGTCAGGAGGCAAATGATTGGCTGATCAAGTCCGGCGCGAGCAGCTGTCAGAGCGTGTTACGAGTCAAACTCACAGCATTCATATCCAGTGTGGCACAAGGTAAAGAAGCTAAATAAGCGCAGAGGAAAGTATAGACAAACTCAATAACTTGCACACTACAGGTGCTCTGTGGGGCAGACATTTCCTTTTTTTTTTTCTTTTTAAAATGTCATTAACTTTGATGTAACACATGTGACAGTGATGAAGGATTTCCAGTAATGTATCTAAAATAATGTAAAAATGTAGCCACATTTTTTTTTACTGCTTTTGTGTTTGAAGTAGTTTCATGCACATGTACATTACTCTGTATCTGCAGCAGGCGTGCTGTATCGTTTGTGTGTTTCGGTTCCCTCTCATGGCTGAATGAGTTATGATGCGTCCACAGAGGATCTTTTTTTTCAGGGCTGTAATTCATTCTTACTTCAAGGCTTCATTGAAAGTAAAAATATTGCAAAACATCATCAGGATATGAGTTACTTCCACTCACTGTAAAAAATAAAAAAAATATGTACATATGGCTTTTATTTATTTAGAGAGACTTCTAAAGGGGGGATTGCACCAGGAATAAAATATTTTAGTTTTTACTACATGTTAAAAGCAGAACCTCTGGAACATCCTACAAATGTTTTTATAGTTGCACTTTGACTTGAATAAGCTGCCCCTAAACAGGATCTGGCCAACCAGGTCAAAGAGAAACATGTGTCTTGACAGGTGGTGATGATACTGGTGAAGAAAGACGTTCCTGGATCAAGGCTTGAAAAAAGATTTTAAAAAACAGAGGCTTTCACTTCTACTTTAGCAAGATAAATGAGTTTTTATCATGTAAGCATAGTCTGATTTATTTCTAATATCGGTTTATGCGGTGATGTTTTCATTTAGGTTTATTTCATACTGGTTGATTTACAATTGTTAAGTATATGTATATTTTGCACAGCCTGTACAACACTTTGGTCACCTGAGGTTGTTTTAAATATGATATAGATATGAAGCTTGGTTTGACTTGACCTGATAAATGCCACTTTTACATGGTTTTTGCAATGAGTCATTTCAATGTTGTACTATAGTTTGTTTGTTTTTTCTTGTGGCTAAATGTCATGTTCACTGGGTTTGGTGGCAGTTTTTTTTTAATTATTATTTTTTTCTTTAAAGTTCAGGGTTTCCTGTTTATTAATGAATGTTTTCTGTTTGGTTTCACTCTTCCACTCTTATAATCAGTCAATCCATCCATGTTCTTCTTTTTCTTCTTCACTTCAGGGTCATGGTGGAGCTGGAGCCTATCTCAGCTGTCTTTGGGCAAGAGTCAGGGAACACCATGGACAGGTTACCAGTCTATCAAAGGGCTACAACACTTACATTCACACATATGGCCATTTAACCTTTCATTAACACTGGGACCCCAACCCCCAAATGATGATGTTGATGAAACTGATGATGAAGCAACAAGCTAGCTGGGAGGCTGGCTGAAGACAGCAGTGGCTCTCCTTTAAGAGTGACTGACAATGCTGAGAAAACTACAGAACAAGGGGGCAGAGTGTGGGGCACAGAAATGAGAATAAACAGGTGTGTAGTGCAAGTAGTTATTTCTATACATATGACAGGAAGGGGAGTGTTTCAAGTCTGTTTAAGATCCTGAAACTGAAACAAAGTATCTCAAAAACATGCATGTCTTCAGACTGTGACAGGAAACTGCAGCCGAAAAGAGCCTACACAGACAGACCTCAGTCAGCAGATAAAGTGTTCGTTTTTTTGGTGATTCCTGTTTCATTGTCATTACAGAATACTGATCACTATTTCTTGTTGCATTTGAGTTCTTGTTGCCATTTACTCTCCATGGAGTTTGAATCCTTGTTTAAACTCTTTAATCTGGAATCTTAGAGTTTAGTTCCCTGAGTGTTGTTCTAACCGTTCCTCCTTCTGTCTCATAGTTTGCTGCTCCCACCTGAATTAGCTCGTTCACATTTACTATTTCTTTTCATGTTTCAGTCATGGCTGGTTGCTCGATATCTGTTTTACTTCTGTAGTCGCCTCTATATATTGCCCCCCCGCCCCCGTCTTGATCATTTACAACTGTGTCTTGTACCCCGGCTGTTTCTAGTTGCCATTTAACACAGTGCTGTGTTTGCTCTTTTTCGCATGGTCTGCATTGATCTTTGGATTTTCATGTGTTTCCCCCCATGTGAAGATAAGTTATTCCCTTTGGATTCATCCCATTTCTTTGTGTCCTCCCTTTTTTTCTCTCTTGTTTTTTGACTTTCTGTTTTTGGAATAATTATCAGACACTGAAGCTCGCCTTTTGTTGGTTAACCTTTGGATCCTCATCAATCCTTACAATCCACAGAGTCATCAAACTGTGATGCCAGCTTTATTTGTTAGGAAGGTCTATTCTGCTAGAACTAGAACATTCTGTGCTGCTATCTGTCACAGTATTACATGACCTGGATTAAACTGAACATAAAAAGTGCCATCATTGGTCTGCAGGCTGCACTTGGAGAACAATGGGTGGAGGGAAACCTAACAGCCACAAAGTTGGCATCACAAAGATCCCCATCTATTCATAGTGTCTTCATCAGTGACTGCCAAGCCAGCTACTCATGCTGCTGGACCACACAAATCGGTTGCCTGATTCGGCCATACATACAAGGGGAAATTTTCTAAAATATTCAGACATATTTTCTACATTTTACCCAAAAAATAAAACCAAGGGGGACAACAGAAGTTTAAGACATTAGAAATGTACTGAAGCTTTTTCAGCCCATGTTTGACATTTAGCCTTTCTGTCTGAGTGGCCTCCTTGGAGCTGTGAGTTGAGTTCAACAGAAGGTCAGGATGCAAGAAAACCAGATGACGAACATTTCCAGTCCTATGTGAGCACGCTCTGATCAGTTCATGGTGGCAGATGCCCGAAGGCTGATGAACGGCAGGAATAGCCAGAAGAGGGGGGAGAAGGCAAAGGAGGAAGATGGTATAGCTACAAAATCATGAGAAAAACAGATTGGAATTGGGGAAATCCAAACTGTGTCTGACAAGAAAGCATGGATGGGTTTTAAAGCTGTATGTCCTTAGACATTCACATGTAAAATGCCCGCCAAGCTCTCCACATAGTAGCCAGATGCATCTCTTCCTATTTATTTGATTGACTTATCAAGCATTTCAAACCTGAGTCCCCCGACCCCTGATGTTTCTGGGGGCAGTAGTGTGATTTAGTAATCTAACCTTGGTAGAAATAGATGAAAGAGGAACAGAGAGCCATCAGAGCAACACGTCTTTGAGTGGAATCTGTTGGCACTCTTGTGTCACCCCCCCTCTCCCTTTTCCACTCACGTTGCCATCTTTCTCTTTTCTCTTCCTCCTCTCTTTCATAGTTTGTCAATTTGCATCACTTCAAGGCTCTGTTTGCGTTGCCCCTTTAATCATCTGGCAGAGGTTCTGTACGCATTTGGAGCGCCAGTACTATCGTGTTCACCTAAATCATCAAAGTTGGATCACGTAATAACAGATTTAATGTTGTCTGAATGCCCAGGAGCAGGGGTCAAAAGTTCACAGAGGATGAGTGCACTCTAGCGGCGAGCACAAATCCCTGTGTGCGCGGTATGTGCTCTGTACAGTCTGTACGCTCTATAATGTGTTTTGCTTATTGCGTAATGAATGTCGATGTATACAACGTAGTGATGCGAGCGTGAATGTACAGCTGTAGGGAGTGTTTATTCTAGTGTATTTGCATCACTTTGCAAAGGGTTTCTCTGCCTCTTCCTGTGCACTGACGCGTCACTGGCAGTTACACACACTGAAACTCACACACCACATGCCTAATCCAGCATATCCTCGAATGACCTGGTAACCTTATGTAGCTACTTTATATAAGACTGAGCAAAAAGAAACAGATCTCTGTGATGGAGTAATGGGGTATTACATGACTTATTACTCATGCCCTCGCTCTCTTTTCCACTGCTGCAACAGGACAAGGACACTTTTTACCTCATTTGAACTTCTTACTTTCTTAATCTCTCAAAGATAAAGAATTTCAATTGGGTTTTAGAACAAAATGTCCACCTCTACACAGGACAGGCTTAGCACTATGAAACACACATACACACACAGAGACCACTCCCTCTGGCCCCTGTAGAATATTTTAGTGGAAAACACCATCCATTGGCCCTCTAGGCTGCATATCTGGGTAGAAAAGCCAAGTCGGAGAGCTGTCTGGCACCATGTAACACCTTGAAAACGTTTTCTTTCGCCTTTCCTCCGGGATTACAGGGGAGGAGGGGTTTTTTTTCCTTCTAGTTTTATCTCGATTACTCTTATGAAAGTTTGATAAGTCACAGCTCTGTGTTGAGAGTGAGGAGATTAAAGATTAATTCTGCATGTACGCTGAAGTCACTTTGAGAAAAACTATTCTTCCACTGCTTAGTGCGCAAAAGTGTTACATGTTAAAAAGACAGTATCGATGGCTTGCATGTTGTGGATAAATACATGCAAGTACTGTCCAAGAGTCTTGAGCCAACTCTTATTTCTTTATGTTTTGCTAGAAAGATGGAAAATAGGTGCGGTAATTTACTGAAACATGTGCAAACATACATAAAAATGCAGTAAAAAAAAAAAAAAAAAAAAAAAAAAAAAAAAAAAAAAAAAAAAAAAAAAAAAAAAAAAAAAAAAAAAAAAAAAAAAAAAAAAAAAAGAGGCCAACACAGAGATTGTACAATTCTAACAAGCTTCAAAAACTATATTTGCTAAAACCACCTTTATTTTCCAACACACATTGGGATCATTGTCATGTTGAAAAATAAAGCCTTTGCCAGTCAGATGCTTTCCAGGTGGTATTGCACGGTGGATCAAAATCTGATGGTACTTTTACTTATAATTCCATCAGTTTCGATAAGGTCTCCAACACCACTGACTGCAACAAATCATGACAGAGCCTCCACTGTGTTTTACACATGGCTGTAGACACTCACTACTGTACCTCTCTCTTTACCCCCTCTCAATGGTTTTTTCCCCTATTTTTTAAGGTTGTGAGTTTCAGATACTGTTCATCTGCTGTAGATAGTTTTTAAAACAGCCGCTTCTTCATTTGTCCTCCACTTGTCCAGCTCCCTCAGATTTTTTAAGGACACACTGCACGTTGAGATATGCCAAGTGTTTAGCTCTTTGGGAATCATCTCATTGGTGCAAAAATAGTATTTTATTCCTGTCAAACTGCATCATCTTTGGCATTCACTGCAGATTAAACTAAAGAAATGGGAACAAATGTAGTGTTTTTGTAACAGGCTGCTGATAGCAAAGTGTATAAAGATACAATTTCAGTTTGGTTCTTTGCTAAGTTGTCTGTTATGTGTAGACACAACACTGGTTCATCCCTTGAGTTAAGCGACTTTTATGTTTGAATGGAGGTCTGTGTTAAGCAGTTTTAGTTAACAAAGAAAGAATATCCCCTTGAAAATGATCAGATGCAAGAACTGCACTGAAAATGAGTGAAAATATTATAGTAGGGTCTTTACCTTAAGATACAAAGCTCCTTGAGGTAACTGTTGTTGTGATTTGGCACTGCATAAATACAGCTGAATTGAATTGAATTGAATTGAATTGAATTGAATTGAATTGAATTGGAAGCAAACTATAAAGAAAGGAGGAGTGGGTCAAGGTTTTTGCACAGTACTCTGAATAAATGCAAACTGCAGGCACCAACAAGTTTCACTGTTAAAGTGTGGCCCGAAGTAAAACAAAGCCTGTGAGTCAGTGTGGCTGAATGTGTCAGTGACCCTAATTTAGAAATAACAAGAAAAATAAATAAGCCTTCGCATACGAAACTGAATGATAACCAATTTTACCAAGCAACGTGTTTCTGTTTCAGTCAGTTTCAGTTATATAATTTCACTAATTTATTCAGTAGATCTCGCCATATATGCACCAAATATCTCAGCGAAAAGAGACGAGAGAACATTGTTCGCTCAGTAAAACATGGTCACGATTGGACAAAAATTTCAAACAAGAGAAACTGAACACATTATTACCGTGAAAAACAAATCCATTTGGCTTTGTTTTTTTAATTCAATGTTTTCATTGACAGTTGTGAAATGGCTGTAATCACACAGCCTGTCAACATCTACTCCATGTATTTGATGAGCAGGTTTTTTCCATATAAAGCTCAGTTGTTCATTCATATATATCTACTCAGATAACATAATTGGGATTGAGTATAAATTGTTGTGTTTCTCATTGTTCCCATGTTCTAGATTTATTATTGCTTTGGTTTAATTAATAAAAGAATAAAACGTACAAAAATAAGTCTCGCAAACAGGCTCATCTGATGTTTATGAAGGAAAAACAGCAGTCTTAAAAATCCAAATCTTTCTGCTGAATACCTAACTCCACTGACTGTAGTAAATGAACCGCCCTCAGTTGTCTTATTACAGAAGATATTAACACATTTTAAATTAAACATTTCTAGCTGGTTAACTGAAAATGTGTGTAAACTGGAAATATCTTGGCACGCATGATGAGGGCCACATTTAATGCCTGAGTCAACAATCACAAGTTCACAGACACCTATAAAGTCAATGGACTCACAAGATTAAGCACCCTGTTGCCCTACCACTTCTCTGACCCCAAGTCTTGTGTTAGAAGCATTTTAGGAGGAACAAACATCAAAGACCCTTTGTGTCTGAGTAAAACTTGCAAATTCTGAGCAGTAAATATAAAGAAAGTATCCACCATTGTTTTTTCCACATCAAAATCTGATTACATCAGCAATGGTGAGACAATAAATACCAGTAACTACACATGGACAGAACCTTGTTAAGTCATTATACAGAACATGATGCTGATTATTTCTATGTTGTAGCTAAAAATCTAAGGTGAGGATGTAACACATGCTGCCATACTTTCTATGAACAGTACCCATGACCTCATAAGAGCTCAGTCTTGATGATCATTATGAAATTATGTCAGTTTTATTTCATCCATCCAGCAGAGTTTTATTTAAGGGAAAGCAAAACAAACCTCAAGAATTGAAGGTTTCAGAATTCCAAGAAGGAAAAACACTGACCTTAACTTCATGTTAGGTGCCTGAAATTCATAGTTAGTTAGCATTTCTATAACTCTTTCATATCTCCCTGTATTTTCCTTTTAATTTGGCACTAACCCAACATAGTCTTTCTCATACTACTCCAACCCGCCTTGACCTAAAACACCATTATAATATGACCTTATACGAAGGCATCAGAGTATATCTCCAGCACCTTCTACTTTATAAGCGATAAATGACGGATTTTTAAAAAAGAATTCGTTTTACAGCGCCACACACCCTCGGGTCAATGCCGCTTTTTTCAAACAAATACCATCTCATTTTGAATCACACATTTTCCTCACACTTTGATCCGCAACCACGTCAAGGCTACTGTCAGGGACGCAAAAGACATTCATATCTGAAACATCCAGTACGGCGACCTCGTGGTAAAAGAAGCAATCCTGTAATGGTTAGATCATTTCCTCAACCCCTGCAGCACCTGACGTGTCTTTTATTATGTCCTTGAGCAAGATGTTGCTTACCTCAAACACTATAAAAACAAGACCCCCAGAACCAGAGAGTTTAAACCAAGAGGTACAAGGCCTGTCATGCCTCTGTGCGCTGGGAAGGCTGACAGGTGGGGGGAAATAATCGGCTCAGTGGCTGGACAGAAATGGGTTTGTCTCTTTGTGCGTTTGTTGTAGAACTGACTCAGATTTAGAGTGAATAAGAGGGCCAACTATGAAAATAACACCATTTTTGGTTAACGTTTTAGCAGTTCAGGCAGTTTTAATTTTAATAAGTCAGTTAACAGGCATGAAATAGACAGAAAGATCATCATAGAGCAACAGTAGAGGAAAACACTACTTACCTTCTGACTTACTATATGTACACTAAGTAGCTGACTATATAGTAATACAGGAATAGGAATAACATTTTTTTAAGAAACCTCATCAACTACATTATAACAGACGAATTGAATTTTTTGGATTCATTCCTACAGTCCAGCCTGAGGCCAGTTTTCACAATGATGGTTTAATAATCCCTGATGTCTCCTGTGGACTCGTGGGAAATAATTGCAGAATACAGCACAAATCTGCTGCTAAAGACACGACATAAATGCTACCAAAAGAGACAATCATCCAAGAACAGCCGCTCAGCTTCTTGTCTGTGGATGTAAGACGTCACAGGGCCTCTGCACACTGCATATTGTCTCCTTTGAAAAGTATGCAGAAGAAGGCCCTTATGGTTACTGTAGCTTTGCTGTGACTCACGTTGTGCCCAAAGCCATTAACGCATATTTGTATCCCAATCTGTCAAATTAGGTCTACAGTCGGTTCAGATGTGTGTGTGCGTGTCTGTGCACGTATGTGTGTGAGAGTGTCAGTCCCATTCAGCAGGTTCAGCCATTCTGCATTCGATTGCAGTGCGCTGTTTCCACTACACTTTGATTTATTGCATCGATCCTTCTCTACAGCAGAGCCAGAGATTTAACGTGGCTGCAAAAAATCTGCTGGAGGAGACAGAGGTACGAGTTTGACTCTAAAGAGCCCAAAAGCAGAGTAAATGTGTGCTGCAGTGGAGCCTCAAACCTGGCGAGCAGAGTAAATCATTAAATGCTTGCGAGTAAGTAGACCCGCATCATGAAAAATGCAAACGGCGGCATATGGGGTGCCAAGCTGTGTCAGAGGCAACGTAGTTACAGCCCATACATAAATCCATATCCATTACTGCCTCTCTCTCTCTCTCTCTCTCTCTCTCTCTTTTTTTTTTTTTTAAAGGCAGAGGTCAAGAGTTCAAATCTCATCACACAGGAAACACCCGTCTGTGTCTGCTTCTGTTGCCATGGTAACTGCCTGCGGCTGCCACCGCCGTCTGACGGACAGATAAAAACGAGAACGAGAGAGCAGGGGGTGCTTTTATTGCTGCAGGTGCATTTTGATGCAGTCTGACGCAAACTAGACGCCTTTCTACAGCTCTGCAGGTCTCGGTCCCCCAATCCTCTCACACACCTGGACTATTACAAGTGTTTTTCCAACACATCGCAACACATCTTATTCACACGCTCCTGAGGGGAACATGTGCAGAGGTGTCTGCGCAGCAGCACCGCGCATCAGAGAACTACAACGATACATGCGGGGTTTGATATATTAACCCGGTTCTGCTCAAGAATACTCTGTGGAAAGTGTTCTTAACAGAGATGAACTGTAAGGTGCTCTATTCTAAAATGTTCTGAAACAATATAACAGAATAAATATAATAATGTTAATAAATGAGCAAATGTTAACACATCATAAATGTTTTAGTACACTGTGATTGCTGAGTGTATATGGGCCATAGGCAGGTCAAGATGAATATTGCTATGATTCATTCAGCAGGGAGGAAGGTATAGGATCATAGAAATTTATAGATCTTTATACTCCTTCTCAAGCATAAAAATATGGGTTACTTATATACTGTTGATTAATATAATTGGTACTTTGTTTTGATTTGATCCTTCCAATTAGGTATTATTTCCTAGTCCTTTTCAGTTTCGTTATCTTTTCATACCTTTTTTAGATGGTGGTTTAGATTAGGTTGGTGATTTCCCGTTCATGTCTATTCCGTCCCAGTCTCGTCTCTGTGTTTTGTCCTTTAGTGTCTCCTCTAAGAAGTCAGTCTTGTCTCCATGTTTGTTTACCTTTTGTTTCTGTGTTAAGTTTGGATGTTTGATGTTTGATGATGGCTGTCGGTGCCTTCCTGTTGGTTAGTTCCTGTTTTATTTTGGTAGTCTCTTGTTTCGCGCAATTTGTTTGGAGTTTTACTTCTCCTGGCTTGTTATTTCCTGATTTGTTGCTGCTGTGTTTCCCACCTGTTTACTCTCTTTTGACTACTTGGTGTATTTGTTGTCTGCCTCTTCCCTCATCCTTTGTGATGTCCTCCCTCAGTGTTGTGTCTGCCTTGATTCCACCTTGATTTTGAATTCCTGGCTGCTGCTCTTCATTTACAACACAGTTCCAACAATAAAGCTGAATTTAAGCTCAGCATCTCCCAAGCCCTGTATTTCGTCCCTACTCTGCCTGTGACGCAGCATTTCATGGCAATTTTATATATTGTAAAAGTTTGACCTTCAAAAGTTTTTGAAATTATTTTTGTTTATTTTAAATCTTTTGAAAGCTACAAAAAAAACCCCACCGTAGTAGCTGTAAAAGTGGCCAAGTTGTAAATTTGGATTTACGTGATACTCTGAAAAAGGTAAACTATCATTTATTCAACTATCTTATGAAATATGAAAGTTCAAATTAATAAGAAATACAACAGGGTTGCGACATATGAAGCGTTTCATGCAGCTAGCATCCATATCCGTGCACGCAGAAAGGAAGTAGCGGTAAACCAGCTGGGCCTTTAGCATCAAGCAGTAAGTGTAGTTGTTCCATCAATTTTAAATGTAACCTGAAGTGTATTTTTTATGTCAACAACCTCGACCTCAGTTCGAATCTCCCCTCCCAAAAAAAAAAACAATAAAAGTGTGTGAAAGAAGAGAGAAAAGTACATTCAGGAAAAATATTTACTCAGTCATGAACTTAATGTGACCTAATTATGTTTGGATTAAGCTTCAACACGTGTTAACCTCCGTTTAACTGCATCACTGTGAGGCGCACACTCAGCTGTCGGGTGTTTTAAAGGAGAACACACACACACACTCACATAATACACACTAATGCGACTCTGTGTTTGTGAGTGCTCTGCGGAATGCTAATTTGACATTAAAGAATTACCAAGGGACATGAAATGAAGGAAGCGGGCTAAAGTAGCAGCTCTAATATAGGCCTTAAGTGACTATTGAAGAAAAATGACTTCTGGCATTTTTTTTTCTTCCTACACATAAAATGCTGATCAGAATTTGTTTTCAATATTTAGCTCCACACTGACTTTATTTAATCCTCTGAGGCTCCTCCCCGACACACTGGCTCGAAAAGAAGTATTAGCATATCTCCACTGGCAAAAATAAGCAGAGCTATTACACAAATTAATACTTAAATTAGCTGTTTGGAGTTTGTCGTCTTCCACTCGCAAACTGTGCTCAAATTCAAAATTAATTTCCCAGAATGTGTTTTCAAATTAACAAGAGGGTTAATGCAGGGCTATTAGAAAAATATTTTTCTCACCATCACATTAATTTAATTTCGTGTTTAATTGCACCGCAGCAGAGATGGGAATAATAACAATAATAGTGATTGTGATATATTTAAAAAAAAAAAAAAAAAAAATAAACAAAATAAAATGAATA
>VUQG01013734.1:1948-13838 GCA_015106755.1 Etia nguti | reverse complement strand
TAAATGACACAGGGATTAATTGCACTCCTCATTCAGCAAACTCATGCATGATTATAAAAACACTCCCTCAGCACAGTAACTTTCCCCTGAACTCGGCGGACGTCAGGACCCGGGAGCCTCAGCGTGGCCGAGTCCCTCCGTGCGGTTCTTTCACAGTTCACAGGCATCTCGACCTAAATGCGATGTGACGGGAGAACCTTTACTGAAACAAACGGGAATATAGTATCAGGGAAGGCTGACCGAGCTGTGAACCAGGGCCCTAACACAGAGCAAATTAACATCAGCAAAAATAGCTCCACGTTTTCAGATCGCTTATGTTCTGGGCAGCGAAATGCATCAAGTCCTGTCAGGTCATTTTAGCCCGCAGAAGCCTAACAAAAACAGGCCAATGTGAGAGGGCTCCTTTGACCAGGCATCATCTTCAAACTTTGACCATTGAGCTGGACCAGTACTGAGGTGCTGCTGTTTGTTTTCCTGCGGGCAAAAGTCCCCCTTGGTCTAAGCTTTCAGTTTCACTATAATCCATCATGAGATCTCTTTTCTGATGTCTTCGGCTGAGCTGACTAGTCTAATGATGCCATCTTTGCCACTCTGCCCATCCAGCTGGAAGAAAGAGTGAAGGGGCTGTCCTGCTATTATTTCAGTTAGTTTGTATGGCCACTTAAAGGCTTTTCCTTGTACTGTGATTGTGCAAGGTCAGCATTTAAAGAGCGCGATGACAGAGAGCCAATCATAGAGCCCAGACTGGACTGGTCTGGTAACATTAACATAGGACAGCTTCATAAGATGGATTTCAAGGTCAATCTGGTTCAATAGATAGACCAGCAAAGGTTTCAGACCAGTGCAAATCAAGTCTTGATTGCTCTAGTAGGCATACAGGTTTTGGTTGCTCCTTTTAAATGCTCTTTTCTACATGAGCTGATTATACCGACACAAAAACCTAAAGTAACTAATTCCATTTCTTTTAGACTAATATGATCCTGGATCAAATCACTTCGTGCATTTCCAGCGTGATCGGTTTGTGCTGTTTCAGTCAAGCAGTGAATTAATTGATTTCCCTCATTAAAGTTGCTAATGAGGAGAAAAAGCCACAAAGGGGTAACATTTACACAAAAGGGGGGCAAATAGTAAATGAACTCTCTCCACAACCATCATCCCGAGACTGAACCCAGTCTGACTGTGATCTCTTCAAATGTGTGAAAAGTTCGATTTCTAAGCTTCAAACACATATCTTCACCCCAGCACGTGCCTGTCGGCAAATTCTTCTTCTGACTAATTATAGACCAGCAAATTCACAGGCAAAAAAAAAGCCAGGACCAAATACCGAACCCAAAATATGAAAAGACGGAACATGCACAGGAGGAAAAAGACAGGCGGAGGTGTGAGATAGCCAGCCCCCTACCCCTCCTCCCCCTTCTCCCCCTCCCTCAATGCTTTACAGCCCATTAGGTCAGAGCAGAGCAGGGAGCACAGCTCTTAGGCTGGCGGTGTAATATTGGAGAGGACACAGCTGAGGAAAGGACCGGGGAGGTTTTTAAAAGCCCGTGTTGTTGGCTGTGTAGGTGAGGTGAGATGTCATTTCCTCTCACTGCCTGAGAGCAAAATCGCAGTGATATAAAAGCGTGCGGTTCCTCAGCAGCTGCTGAAGGGTGAAGGGACCTGGCGGGGAGCAGATGATGTGGAGGGTAAAGGATATTCTGACATTTGCACGGGCGAACAGAATGTGATGAAGCTGCTGCTGCATAGGAGCAGCAACACCAAAGGAATTGTTGGTAGGACTTTACAGTAGAGCCCAGTATTACACTTGGGAATAGTGGGTTAATATTTTCATAAAGGTGCTGTATAAAGAGGAAATATTGTGTAATTACAAAGTAATAACATAATAAAGCTAGTATTATTAGAATGACTTTTAGATAACAGGCAAAAGGGGCATTTATCAGCCTATTATATATATATATATAGATATATAGATATATAGAGAGAGAGATATAGATATATATATAGATATAGACATATATATACATATATATAGATATAGATATATATATAGATATAGACATATATATACATATATATAGATATAGATATATATATAGATATAGACATATATATACATATATATAGATATAGATATAGATATAGATATATATACCATTTAAAGTATGTTTTTAAATGTATTTCCCCATAATAAAGTGGATTTGTGCCTCATCATGTACACTCTGTGACTACAGAGTTGCTAAAATCTGAGTGAAATATTATATTTGGTACACATAAATGAGCCTAATTGTTAAAGAACAGCTTATCCTAATGGGGATGTCTGGGATTATAATATGAAGTGGAGTGAGTAAGAGGTCATCAACATAAAAACAGACCATCATGTAAAAAAGGAAGTTTTCACAGTATTCGACAAAGTCCTGTGAAGTTTGACCATGATGCACTGTGCCACATTAGGAAAATGACAAACACAGCATATCAGCACAAACAACTATCAGCAATTGTTAAGCACGGTGGTGCAGGGATGTTGATTCTGGATTTTATCTGCAGCCAAAGCACCTTGCAGTCATTGACTCGAACCATGAACTACTCTGTTTACCAAAGTATTCTAGATTCAAATGTGAGGTCATCTGGGTCATGTAAACACACAATGATCCCAAACACAGGCAACAGTCCAGTCAAAGTCCAGACCTTAACCTGATTTAAATGCTGTGGTGGGACCTTAAGACAGTTGTGCATAAATGAATGCCTGCAAACGTCAATGAACTGAAGTAACGCTGTAAAGAAGAGTGGGACAGAACTGCTCCACAAAGATGTGAGAGACTCAGAGACATAAAAGAAACAAATACTTCCGGTTAAGTCAAGTTGCAGCTAAATGTGATTCTACAAGCTCCTGTGTAATGGATACACACTGATGACATCACAGAACGCAGTTCATTTTTCTCAGAATTGGTCTCCTTTGAAAACTTTTTTTTTATATAGCTGTAACTAGTTGCTTGTTACTGACACAGTGAAGCTGGGTTGGATGAAAGCCCAACCCAGCTTCACTGCGGTCCCTGTGAGGAACTGATCGTCACATATGGCCATTAACCAAAAGATTAATGGTTTGAGTAAACCCAGTCACGTTCTGTGCCAAATAATGTGATGTTTGCTAAACCTGGTTACCATCATGTGGTTTTATGATACTGAAACCACCAACTGGTTAGTTTAGTTAAGCATGAAGGGTGACAAGTTTTGAGAACAAATCTAAGTCAACAGTAGATTAAACTGAAAAACAGACAAATGACTGGTGTCCTTTTGCACGAGGTCCTTTTGTGCGTAACCTTTGAACACCACTAGCACTAAGATGGCTCTTTATCTCACAACAAGCACTTAAAATATTACACCAAAACAACTCTGTAGTAATATATGTGTAGAGTTTAGTGTCTCGTCTTTTTAATCACCATCTTTGCAACCATTAATTTCAACTAAACTTTAGTGGCCAACATAACAGAAGCAGCAAATGCAGTTTTTGCTGGCCTCTAGTGGATTAACCGGCTATCCAGCAGCGGTGACGTAGTGACGCACCCCAGGTTATGTCGGGACATCTGATTAACTGTCAGAGCACAGTAGAAGACAACAGAAACACGAGCTTCACTATCAGTTTTTCTCTCCTTTTTAGCATCTATATCGGGCACATCCTGTACCTCTGAGTCATTTTTTATCAAATTAAATATGTGTGGTGACTAACCAAATATTAAAGCTGCTTCCTCAACAAAAAAAGTTTTTTTTCCCCCCTCTCTCAAAAGAAACCCTGCAGTGCTCATCATCCTCCCCCATGATCCGCTCTGTATCTTCACCCTGCACGTTTCTGTCTTGTCATGTGCCACGCTTCATTTTCTGTGCATATATTCATATTCATATCCGCCACTCTGGAGTTGTTTCACACAAATGTTGGATAATATGCAACTCTGCTTGTCTCCGGGGGAATTTTTACTTTGCTTTCAAATCTGTGACTCACTGGTGTTTGAAATGAGAGAAAAGTGAGAGAGCAATAGCGCCTTAACGGTGTCTCTTTGTCCACTGCTTTTATGAAAACACCCTCTCAACGCTCCTCTCTTCTCTGCACATTAGAATAATCTGAGGTGAGAAAACACCTGAGAACAGAGGAGCTAGACTCAGGGTCCAGGGTGCGAATCAACCCTGATTTCTCATGCCCAGACTTCTTTTCACACTTTGATCACAATTGCTAAGCCGACCTCGGGTCAAGTATCTGGAGAAACCCTCACCTGACTTGCCTGAATTCATGGGTCATAACCCACCAGTGCTAGCTGGAAACAGACAGATGTGAACGTGTGAAGCTGCACGCGCATAGCATCCACACATTTTCAGGCTAGATTAAATAAGATCATATATATTGCAATGCTAACACACTAATACAAGCAGCTACTGATATACAGATCATGTGACAGTGTAAAAGAGCACCACATGTTGCAACTATACGCACAAGAGGAACGAGACGCGCACCAAGCTGTAGGTGTCTTCACGCGGACTGACTGAAAGTGCAGGAAAACCCAAAAATGCCAGACGGCATCAAAATCTATTGCCCTGTGCCCCGCCGACATCGAGACCCCCGGTAAGAGGAGCCGGACGGGAAGGGTGGCAGACCTCAGCGTTGGCACTGCAGGGAATGCCAGGGGAGGTGAGGATCACACACTTGCTGACGAAAAAACATCTTAGCCTTGCTCCTCTTACTGTATCTGAGAAAGGAGCGTATCAAATTTTACATTTGAGTCAGTACTGTTTGTTAAAGCTGATCTGATCATCATACTGAACTTCAGCTGTGCTGCATAACGGGTCTTTTTCAGTTATAAAATAATGACTTTACAATACAATACTACAAACTGAAGGGGAAATCTAGATTTAAACATTTAAACAATAATATCTGTGGGAGAATCTTTCACATATGTGTGGAAATAATATGCACCGTGACCTCAAACTAATAAGCAGCTACAACACAAACTGAGTAAAAAAAAAACATTTTGAACAATCTATCAAATGTTTTCAGGATTTTTAATCACCAGAAGTGCCAGCGATCGCAAATAAACCTGCCACCGAACACTAGCTATGATTGAACACTGACGACATTTCATTTATGCCCAGCAGAGGTACGCTGGATTGATCATTTCATTTCCGCTTTTATTTTTGTTTCTTTCAGAAAAGGAAGACCTTTGTTTGAACTTTGTGTCCTCGTGCTCTGCAGCCTGAAACTGCAGTCTTACTTCACTACTGATGATTTTTACATCTGCCCAAAGGGGAATCCCTTTCCAACCTCTTGAACTTTTGAACCCCTTTCATAATCAACCTGATAATGTCAAAAAAAAGTTTGCTGTCAAACTAAAAACCAAAGTTCTTTTTTTTTCATCTCCCCTCAAAAAAGCCAGCGTTTCATCACAGAACAGTTTTCTCCCTGGCATCAGGTAGGATCACATGGGGTAACTCTGAGGGGAAAGGGGTCGCTGAGAGGTCAGTCACAGGCTGTACCTTGCTGTTATGGAGCACGTGTAGCACTGTAATGACTCAGCGTGTATCTGAGGACAGCAAGGACATACAGAGCGCCTCTATTCTAAGCATGCATAGTTAAAACATGCCTGCCACTTGTACTCAGAGACTGACGTATGAAGAGCAATAAGAACTACACATTTATGCACTGTTTCAGTTTCAGTGCACCCTAAATTGCTTTCCAAAGTGGATGTTGGCTTAGCATGCGTCAACCGGTACTGCTGCACTATTTTATCCTCAGCTGAACTTGGTACGCTAAATATTTCTGCATAAGACATCTGAGTCTCCCACATGTTGCAGGAGTGACGTGAGTTTCATCAGAGTTCTTCCAGCAGGAGTAAATGTGGTCTCAGAAGATTTGCTCAACAATAAACCGATTCAGCAGGTTTTATTTTTCAATGCTATTCACTTACACTTCATCTAGGTTTTTTTAATTTATGTGCGCTTCAGTCATTGTGGTGAAATATTGGTCTTCTTCAGTTCCATCTGATAAAACAGGCAGCACATCCAGCATCAATAAAACAGCAATCAGCATGTGATACACGTGGTATGAAGCTACATCATTTTAGCCTTGTCAGTGAAAATGGACATTTTTTTTTTGCATGTAACTTCCATCCTACTGAATCATTTAAGGTGGTAACTGGGTGATTGAGGTTGGTGTGTGGCAAGTAACTGTCAGAATACTCTTGGGTTTTGTTTTTAAGAATAAGTCAGGGCTTGTCAAACTTTTAGGGGTTTCACAGACCTCCTCTTATTCCTAAAGCAGGCTTAGCTGATTCATGTGGACTGATGCAAAAATTCCTCTGTGCTTGCCACCAGCTTAGTAGTTGCTAATACACCAAGCTGCACAGCAAAGATTTGTTGCGGTCTGAGAGAAGTGACAGAGGACAGTGTTTCTGCTGACTCACTGATGACATGCAAGGCTGTAATGGATACAGACTGATGACAAAAGAATTAAGGAAACACAGGCTCATCAGAGTTTCCTGACTGATGTTTTTCTAGTTTTTCTTCTTGCTAGCGTTCTTCTCACTACTGGTATCATGAAATATATACATGGTACCTGTAGCCCATTCAGGTTGCACAGGTAGACCAGCTCTTCCACATATATCAAAAGAAAGTTTGCTGTTTCTCCCATCACAGCCTCAAAAGTGTGGAGGAGATACCACACAAACAGAACTGGACATTGTCATGGAAGGGCATCCACCTCAGCAGCAGGACTGGTATCTGCTCCTTTGTGGGAGGAGCTACAGGAGCTACAGGAGGACCACTTTTTATGTTTATGTTTGCAGTAATTTGGCCTCGAAGGACTTAGTGATATTTATCTTAAAAGATACTAGATTAATTAATTTTACTTTGTTTACTTACCTGGACATATTCATATCCCAGAAGTTTGACTCTGTGCTATGCTGTGTTATACTACATACGTACTTTTTCAATAATAAATATTTTAAAACCCCCAAATTTTGCAGACTCCTTAGCTATGTGTCACCGTGTCCTGTAGGGATAACACTCTGAGATCCATCCTCCACAAACATGATTGTGTTTGCTTTGGCCTAATTCCAGCACTGTGGCTTCAGAAAATGAGCAAAATGCGAGCACTTTAATTGAATAGATAAAAAAAAAAAACCTCAGGCAGAAAACACCATTTGTACTTTGTGTTGGCCAGCATGTTTGTGTGTGTGTGCGTGTGTGTGTGTGTGCGTGTGTGTGTGTGTGTGCGTGTGTGTCTTTCACTTCTGGTTGTATCATGTTTGTTTAAGCGTTGTGTGTACACATTATAAAGTGGCTGACTGACCTGAAGCTGTTGTGGTATCACTGTCCCAGTGGCATTAGCATTTTGCGTCATGGTGTCCCTTCCAACACCATTTTATGAATATAATCAGGATGTGTGTCAGAAGGGCAATGAGTTTTGTGGAGCGCTGCCCTCATGGTGACCCGGGCTGATTCAATGCTCTGTGACCTGGATGGAAGAGGAGAGGCGATCCTATAAGAAGGGATCAGAGTGTTAGTTGCAACACAACATATGACTCTGCATACAGGACAGACTGGTTATCGTACACTAAGTCATGTTGTTTTCATTTTAGTGTCTCAATGTTTTAGGTTCATCTGCAGTGCAGCTGCTAAAGCGCACTCCCCTGACAGATATAAAAGTACATGTAAATTCAACCTTGTCTGTGGTGTTGCTGAGTGGTTGATCTTTGCAGCTTTACACACAATGACGGTGAATGCAGGAGTTGAGCGAGTAAACTGTGAGACCATAAATTCTATGAGGTTCAAAGAAATCTGTCTTCAGAGTGCTTTTCAATGGTTTATTGATATTACTTAAGCCCTCCTTTGTTCTACTACCATCTTCAAAGCAACCATATGATATATGCATCTCAGACTAGTCCCTGATGCTAGGAGAGACATGTGCTTGTTTTGATGAAAGTTAGATGTAAGTTCGCGATCTTACCCCGAGGCTAAAACCCACGTTTCCATGCTAACAGTTAGTGACATTGCCTGACCACTGGCACTAAATTTCATTAAAAGGAAAACATGGATTATAATTTATGGTTTACTGATGATCTAGTGGAGCAAGTAATGAGAAGCAAAAGAGTATTTACATAATGCAGATTGAACTCGATGCAAATATTCAGTCATTTTCAGCTAGAATGAGCAGATGTGTTTACTCAGACTGAAAAATCCATGTAGGTTCTCTTATACATCCAGGTGATGGTTGTCTTAGCTCTTTACCTCTCGAAAGCCTACTGGGAGTAACCCTAGAAGCTCTTTTGTGAACTGAGCAGTTTGTGTCATGTTTCAGGCCTTCTTATCTAACAACATGACATGGTGTGCATCAGACGTTAGTGAGCGTGGTCTCTGTCTATGCAGCTACCATTTGGAAAACCTGAGAACTATTCTAATGGCTATGAAAACACTTCTTTGTTGATGTATACTGATGTGTAAAAACTCATCATTCAGGTCGTCAGATGTCATCTTCAGTTTATGAACTGAAGAGGACTTTTGGATGAGAGGTGAAACTTCTTCACCGACGTAACACACGTGGTCTGACATGCTGCTTGTTTGCTTGAATAAAGTCCTCGTCAAAAACTAGCAGACAGTCTACTTAAAAACTAATCTGAGGTATATGCTGAACAATCTAGAGTGTTATAAGAGTACTAAAGTCCATCTCACAGGAAACCTGTGTTTTTTTAATCTAATAGCTGATTAAACCTGTAGTTTTACAGAATATTACCGTAAATTCTGTATTGTTTAAAAACAGATGTCCTTCTTCCAGGATACTCATCAGATAACTAGCTTTCTGTAATCAGAGTAGCTCCATTACTTTCAGTTTTATTCAAAAAACTAGTGGATAAATGGAGTAGAGCTTCAATACTCAGTAGTACAGTCTATGGCAAAGCAATTATAAAGATATGACAACCAACAGATGGACACACTCCCCATCAATATTGAGAATATTCACGAGCAACAAATATATAAAACAGGACAAGTTTGCCATGGAATATTTGAGCCTTGCTAGTTCCCTTATGTACACAAATTACACATTTCTCTCCTGCTGTCTCTCTTCCTGTCCTCCCCACCCACCCTTGTAATATTGACCTTTAAGGCCTCACCACTCCTTTTCTCACTATCAAAGTCCTTTTATCTCTCTCCTTCCCTCTGGTTGTTTCTGCTGAACTGTGAGGACTGAGAAGAACGTGTCTGAGGGATGTGGGAAAAAAACTCAGGATCATGGGAAGGTGTGATGGCAGGAAGCTGTCGGGACCTCGGGGACAAAAGAAGATGACCTGACCAAGGGAAAGAAGAAAGAAGGAAAACTGTTTTCTGTTGCAGCAGCAAGAGAATAATAAAAATAAATAAGATATTAAACAATACGCTATCTATCCATTCTATTCCGCTTGTCCTTATCAGGGTTAATATCCAGTGACTGCAGTGGGTCTGCTGGGTGAAAAGTAAGAAACTGTGTGCAACTGCACACATAAGCACTTGCCTCTTCTGGTTTGACACCCACTTTAGTCACATCTTCTGAATAGGGATTTCAGGATGTTTCAGCCTTTTTCTACTGGCAGCTAATTAATCTTACTTTCATCTGAGGTGATACATGTGAGAAGCAGAATCCTGCTTACTCGCACCTCATCTCTTTTTCCTACTCTTCTCCTCTCTTCTCTCCTTCGCTAAACCTCCACACATCGCCTCCATCCTCACCCTAAACAGGCCCTGGTACAGCACAGTGCCTGTGTGCAGCGATGCTGAGGGAGGTCGCTGTGCGGTCACTGCATAAAGCCTGGTCGCATTGTGACTCGAAGCTGCAGAATGTGCCATGGTGCATTAGCACACTGCCGCCTGGCTGAGCACGAGGCACAGCAAGAGAGGAGGAGGAGGAGTGGAGGGAAAAAGGGGGAAGGCGAGAAAAGGAGGAGCTAAGCAGAGGATTAGGAGGCAGAAAGAAGGGGAAGCCATAAGAGGGAGGAGAGCCAGGGAAAAGAGGAGGGGAAAAGAGAGTAAGAAGGGAGGAGGAAGAAGGAGGAAAGTGAGGGCATCAGCGCACTTACACAAGCATAGTTTGGAAGCCCCAGGGGCACAGGGTCCTTGTAAGATGGCTCATCAAATATGAAGGCACATTGAGGGTGTGCTGGCTCTACTCCTACTTCTCTGTCCGTGTTCTCTCTTTCTTTTCCACAGTGTCACTTTATAACTTCCTAACTCCTCAGGACTCTCTCCTCTCTGTTTCTCAGTCACTCTCTTGTTCACTTCTCCACTTCATTGCTTTTTTGAACTGTTACTCAGTGTTTTCCACATCTGTCTCCTAATTTTTTTTCTATTAATAATCAGTCAGTAGTATTGTACATCGTATAATCAGCTGGTTTTGTGAGGTTATTTATTACAAAGAAGGAAGACTGCACACAAAAATATCCATTAATTAGGGTATAATTATGTCTTTCAACAAATTGATGTGTTTTTAGAATTAATCCATTAAAAATAAATAGCGTAGTCTATCTATGTATTAAAAATACATAGTTGGACACCTCCGTTCTGCCCAATCGTGTTTAATGTTTTTGTCTAAAGACCAATCACATCCATAGTAGTCCAAAGAGAGGAGAGAGATCATAGGTGTTTAAGTGCCATTTTAATTTCTGCCTGATCATTCAGATTGAAGATATTAAGGTTTTATTATTTGAGAAGGGGTCGCCTTCACCAAAGGAAGCAAAAATGGAAAGGAAAGAGGCAATAAGACTGGCTTCATTCTCTTGTTCCCTAAGCCTCACCTCCTGAACTGCACATGCATTAACATGCATATTTATTTCTGATATTTTCCCACTTACTTATGGTCAACAGATTAAATGTGCCACCCATCTCAACCATCTCCAGACAGCTGGCTAAACAACAATAGCTGATTATAAGCTGATATTATGCCAGCTATTGTTTATCTTGAGTGCCCTAAAAATCACACGTTCCCTCTGATAAACAGTTTGATTACATCCTCACATCATATCAGTGTTTATTCACTAAGTGACTTGAATTTGACTCCTTTCACAATGTTTTACAGCCTCCTCCAGACATACCACCCCACATATTGTCAGCTGAGGTAAACAGTGGACTGACAGCTACACTCACTACATCGGCCATCGTAGCTAGAATGCACTTGAATTGGGAGGGGTAAGAAAACTTAACTTAGCTGACTGCAATCTGAAATCTACTGGCATACAGTGGTGACATTTTAGACACGGTCCCTTTAAAAACTAAATTTATAAATAACAACGTAGCTCTCATCATTTTAGAACTAAGTCACCATTTTTCACACCCACAGATTTTTGCATGTGCATCTCACTTAGCTGTAATCACATTAACAGCCTCCCAGTAATTTCAGCCAGCTTGCACTATCTACCATAAAAAAATGTAAAAAAAAAAAAAAAAATCTTTTTAAAAAATTAAATATACAAAAAGAAAAAAAGTTAAGTTTCCAATAGCCAGTTAATCAAGTGCCACTAGTCAAAAAGGAGCTTGTATTGTGAAACCAAGAAAAACAGATGGGTTGTGAATGGATGATGTAATGAACCAATGGGACTGCCAGCTGCAAGGCTGTTGGGATATGATCTAATTTTCATCCTCACCCTAAGCAGGTTTACATGGCTCTGATCAGCCCGGTGCTAATCTCCACTGCACCAAATGGATGAGCTGTAGCTGCAAGCATGCATTCACAGGTTTCATTGCACTATTTTAAATGTGATGGGCATTTGCAAAGATCAGAGAGTACATTTAAATGACCTTTGAACTTAGATTAAGAAACTAATCTGTAACTTAATCTCCAGACCATCATATGTCAGATAGCTCTTATGATTTTTTTTTTTGGGGG
>VUQG01013732.1:9594-21473 GCA_015106755.1 Etia nguti | reverse complement strand
CCCCACTTTGCAGTTATTTATTTGTAAAAAATGTTTGGAATCATGTATGATTTTCGTTCCACTTCTCAAGTGTACACCACTTTGTATTGGTCTTTCAGGTGGAATTCCAATAAAATTGATTCATGTTTGTGGCTGTAATGTGACAAAATGTGGGAAAGTTCAAGGGGGCCGAATACTTTTTCAAGCCACTGTAAACCTCCAAGCAGAATTACCAGAATAATCAAAAGACTGTCATAAATTACACCAAAAAATATAGTCTAAGGAGCTTGGAAAGAAAAGCTTCTTCAGTTCTGAACTGAAGAAGCTTCTCGGATGAGAGGTAAAACATCTTCAAGGAAACTTAAAGAAGTCCAGACTCTTTTTCTTTCCAAGCTCCTTAGACTACGATCACCTGGATGACTGAGAACCTTCACAGACACCAAATTATATAGAATTATGGAAAATAAGACATTGCCTTTACTTAAGTAGCCAGCACCTGAACGCCTTGGTCTTTGCTGCTGTGATCCTAATGGGACCTTCTCTAGTTACAGCATGTTTATGCTCATTTCTCTTAGCTGAACAGTTCTTGCCATGATTGGGATTACTGCAATAGTTAAATAAGGCTGTTTATATACCAGCCATACATTAACACAACCTAAATGATGGTCTTGTATTGAAGAAAGAATTTCCAGTGATTAACTTGTTGCAAGGGTTGCTTCTGGAAACCATTTGCAGTGAAGACCTCAGAATTGGTTGAAATACTGGCAAAATTGCAAAGCTGTAATCAAAGCAAATATCACTTACCAAACGGTATCCTAAATTTAAAAAAAATAAGAAAAAGTTCAGTTGGTTGAGAAAAGAACGCTCAGCATGGACAGTATTTCCTCATCATGTAGAAAAGCCTTTATTCACTCTGCTTCAGAGGAAAATCCTCTCCTCACAAACCTGACAGATCCTTCAGTATTAGCATCTCATTTTCTCCTCATCACAACGTTTCCATGGCACTATTTTGTTCAAACTCACACCACAAGCTTCTGATGCATCAGTGTCTTACAAAAAATCCCTTTAAATAATACCTCTCAGGACTTGCTGTCGTACAGTGAAAAACAGCCACTGCCGCCTGTAACAGAGTTGAAGAAGAGTCTGTTTGATGATAAAGTAACAATCTGCATGTTTATTTCACTGTTGTTGTTTTTTTGTTTTTTTTCCCCAGAAGTGCCTCATTTGACGTGGAACCGATCTACACATTCAGAGCCCATGTGTATGTATCCAGACACACACAGTGCATTTAAGGCTCTATTTGACTTGATGGTTGAGGTTCCATGGCGTTTTAAACCTTTTCAAGTCACATCAGATTTGTTAATCTTTTAAGTAACATGAGCAATATAAAAAAATGTGAGTTAAAAAAAAAAAAGGTAATTTCAAACCTGTGGTGAACTGCTGTTGGCAAAAAGACAGAAATGATCCTTTTTAGTGGCAGCAGCTATGAATAAATGAACATTACTAGTGATTAAGACTGACGGAAACCCTGTAGCTACAGCATGAGAATAAGCTCAGCAGCAGGAAATATGTCTGAAAAAAATGTAAGTCAAATAGCAGGAAAAAATGTTATAAAGTAACAGAAAAGTGTCAGAAATGTAAAAAAAAAAAAAAAAAAAAAAAAAGTCTGGAAAATTTAATGGACCAAATTGTCAGATAATAGTAGAATTAATTGACTAAAATCTTTGAATGAAATGCAAATAAAACACTAAATCAAAATAAAATTGTATTAAAATATATCTGAAAAGTTTTGTTTTTTTAATATTTAAAACAAAAAGAATTTGATAAAATATCAGACAATATCTTTAAAAAACAAAGCCATTAACTGTTTGAAAAATATTGATCTAAAAACTATCAATATCATGTTTGAACAAACTAGATTTATAGAACATTTTTGGTATATTATAATTATAAAGGTCTTTCACTGCTCATCTCTAAACTTGCTAGATGTTGATCCGCTGCTGAGTCTTTATCTGTCTGGTGAGCTGCGGAAACGCCTCATTGACTGTAGTAGGAAGATGTTAGCTCACTCACTCTTCATGAGTATTCAGTGAGAGATCTCGGTAACCAGCAGGATTAAATGACTGTTGAGGTTACATGTTTGCACTCGATATCGTCAGTAACTATTTGTATTGTATCAAAGTGCCACAGTCAAAGCTCTGGTGATGATGCTGTTTTCTCTCTTCAGTGGACCAGTGTTGTCATTGGCGATGACCTCCAGTGGTGAACAGTGTTTTAGCGGTGGTCTCGACGCAACCATCCAATGGTGGAACATCCCCAGCTCAAATGTTGATCCCTACGACACTTATGGTACACACTATTCCTGCTGTATCTGTGAGGACTTTCCTTGGCACAGTGTTTGTCCCTAACCTTGACCCACACCTCTTTCCAACTAAAACCATTTGCAACAAAAAGCAGCAAGAAGTAAACCACTTGTTTCCATAAGAGAGTGCAAGCAGGGTGGAGTAGGTGGAGATGAGTTTAAGGGAGATTTCAAACACAATTGAAAGGAAAAAGGTTTATAAGATGGTAGTGAGCCTGCCACTCCACTAACAAAAAGAGGAGAGGCCAAGCTGAAGATGGCAGAGTTTGAAGATGTTAAGATTTAAGGCTAAGTGCAATACTCTTTTTCTGACAAAGTTGTATTTTTACTCAGTTGTATATAAGCATTTGTATTCTATTTTTATCCTATTGTATATATTATTTTATGGGTTTATTCTATTTTATATAGTATTTTATTTTATTCTATTCTTATTCTATCCCAGTGTTCTCTAATTCTTGCTATATAACTTTGCACTGTCCACTTTCTGCTGTAATAAAAACAAATTTCCCATGTGTGGGACTAATAAAGGTTATCTTATCTTATTTTTGTTGGGCATGACCAGGATGGACAGGATTCGAAATGAGTATATCAGAGGGACAGCTCAGGTTGGGGAGTTATGAAAAGTTAGAGCGACAAGGCTGAGATGTTTGGACATGTACAGAGGAGGGGCAGTGGATATATTGGACAAAAGATGTCAAATATGGAGCTGCTAGGCAGGAGGAAATAGGACCACAGAGAGAAGATTCATGGATAGAGTGAGAGTGGACATGCAGCAGAAGAGTATACTAAGGATGGGGAGATGATCCACTGTGGCGACTCGTTATGGTAACAGCCAAAAAAAAAACAAGTAAACCGGTTGTCTTCTCCTTTCCAAATGATCTCTTTGTTTTTCAAAAATATAGATTTCTTAGATCAGAAGGCTCTGCTTTCCCCAAAAATGGTCTTTTTCTTTTTTTTCTTTTTTTTCGTTTTATTCACAAGTTTGTTTGTTTGTTTTTAACTCTGCTCCCTTTAAGGCTGCTTTCCTCATGTCTTTACTTTCTGAACAAAACACTCCATTTTAAAAAATGTCTTTACTTGGGGAAAAATACAATTTTGAGAACATTATATTTTACAAAACCTTACAAAGACCTCAAAAATGTCTTCCCTTTGTTAAAGTTTTCTCTCTCAATTGGGAATATTTGTCAGTTAGTTGAATGTATAGTTATAAAACACAAGGCCCCTCTCATTTCTTACCTCTCTTCCAATCAGATCCCAGCATCCTGGCAGGTTCCTGGGTAGGACACACAGACGCTGTGTGGGGATTGGCATACAGTGGTATCAAAAACCGCCTCCTGTCCTGCTCGGCCGACGGAACAGTGAAGCTGTGGAACCCAACCGAGAAAAACCCCTGCATCAGCACTTTCAATACAAACCATGGTAAGAAGAAGAAAGAGGGTGCACTCCCTTTAGGAGGGAGTTTGAACAGACTTGCTGATGTTTACATCTGTCAACAGAGCACGGGATCCCTACATCCGTGGACTTCAATGGTTGTGACCCTGCTCACATGGTGGCATCCTTTAATAGCGGAGATGTGGTGGTGTATGACCTGGAAACTTCCCAGCAAGCACTGGTGCTCAAAGGACAGGGAGATGGCAGTAAGAGCACAAACAACCATGAACAGATATGAGGTGTGTGATGGGTTTTTGAGGACAGGAAACAGTGTTGTCGTCTTCTCTCCCTCCTCAGCTCTGCTGGGGTCAAATCATATAAATAAGGTGGTGAGTCATCCCACGCTGCCAGTCACCATCACTGCTCATGAAGATCGACACATCAAATTCTTTGATAACAAGTCAGGTCAGTCTGCAGCTACTCCCCAGCTGTGCCCATCACTCCAAAGATGGTGATCCTGATTGGTGAGATCAGGTTCCACAGCTCCCACTTCACAGACACTGTGTGCAGAGTGACTTTGAATTATTTTGACTTGAGAAAAATGAGTCCTTCAGGCTTCTGGAAGTTCTTAGGTGTGCCTTGTGTCCTCTGTGCAGGTAAAGTGATTCATTCCATGGTGGCTCATCTGGATGCAGTGACCAGCCTGGCCGTGGACCCCAACGGCATCTACCTGATGTCTGGCAGTAAGTCTAATAAAAGTCTTCCTGGAGCTCAGGATAGAGCACTGAATTTAATTTAGCTTTTTTTTTTAAAGTACATTTTGAAAGTAATTACATTTCTTCATATGTGCTGTAGATGGTCATTAGAAACTAGTCAAGATTGAAAGGTTATCGATGTAAAATGTCATTAGTAATGACACAGCTGTTAAATTGACCATCAGGTCAACTTTGTATAAAGACGCAGTTGATTTGGACATGACAAAGCTGCTACCATACAAATACATGTACCATTACTAAGTTACAGCTAGGCTGGTGGCTATAACTGTAGAAAGTGAGTTAGTTCAACTTTGCTTTGTACCATTACATGACTGACTGTTCCCTTTCAGTCTATTTACTTGTACAGCACATATAGCATTGATTATCATGTGTGTTCAGCTAGGACACTTGCCTGACAATGGCTTTGTTCACACCTTTAAGTCAAATGACCTGCAGTTCTATATATTAGGCCCCGCCTACATATATACCCCTATCACCACAGTCATTCCACAATCTTTATGCTCCTCACCTCACCACGAACACTTCATTTGGCTAGCTGGCTTTTCCATGTGAGGAGGTTTGACTGAAACCAAAGGACATGCATTTTGTCGTGAGCTCTGGCACTCGGGCCACGTTAGTGGAGAAAGTCCTGGGAGGTACTGCTTTTACAAGGCACGATCCTCTTCTCAGAGTCCTTTGACCCAGTTTCATAGGATAAATGGGAGAGTCGTCAGACCAGTATGCTGCCAGTCCTGCTGTGCTGGCTAGCCAAAAAGAAACACCTGTTTTCTCTGTTTCATTGTACAACTAAGACGCTCTCCTCTGCTAGCTGAGAAGCCATTTATGTTTTGTGAGGTTTTCCCTGCTTACTGTGCCGTTGACGGTCAAAAAACCCAGATCTTTTTTTCTCAGGACTAACCACTACATGTATCAAACCAAAATCTACTAATTTCTCTGTGTCTGGCTATTAACAGTATCTGGAAAAAGCTGACTTAGTTAATCCACCACCTTTAGATCCATCACTGACAGTTTGTTTGGCCCTGTCTCACAATCTAAGCACAGGTGCCCCCACAGCTCTTCCATCCAAGATTTTCCACATCTCATTTAGACATAATTAATCAGGTTTAGTGACAGAGCTCATGGTGCAAGCATTGCCCATCTATGTTTGGATCACGAGTTCCCCAGACAACCCACTGATATCTCTCCATAATGAGGTCAGATGTCTTTGGCCCAAGTTCTGTTCAGGTTGTCAGCCCCAAAAGGTGATGCACTTGGTGTCTCAGGTTGTAACATTGAGTTTTGGTGATGACATCAACTGTTCACACTGATTTCCATCCACTGTTTCACTCTGTGTACTTTGACCAAATGTATTAAGGAACTGTCAACTCAATGAGAGGAATGGCAACATCTTAGCCTATTTGGACAATTGGGGTTTGATAGCAGGATCCAAAGAGCAGGCTGTGATGCAGGTTTCACTGGTCCTGTCACACATTCAAGCACTGAGTTTCTCTGTGACCTTTCAAAATATGCCTGCTAACCACAAGTCAGCAGGTCTCTTGTCCTTGGGCTGGAAATATGCTCAGTTTCCAGCTGTGGATGTTTGTCAGGGCACAGAATAGCTGCACTCAGTTTCACTCGGGGCACAGACCTCATTTCCACATAATATTACAATTATTTGGCATGGTGGTTGTAGAGCCTGACTCATAGAGTATTTTTCAGACCAGTATTTGGTGATTTTTAAAAATAGACAATATATATTGGCCAATAAAGCTTTTTCTTATACACACAAAATATAAATGGATTTCCCTAAAAATTGTTACGTGTAATTATTTAAGTCCTTACCAAGATAATGAAAATGAAGTTTAAAAATAGTTTTTTTTTTTTATTGTGGCAAGAAGTCTTGGATTATTTGTTTATGCTCTGCCCAACTCTGAAACTTCCCTGTTAGGAAACAACCACCAGCTGATCCGAGTATAGTGCCCTCTGGTGGACAAACCCAATGGCAACCCTCATAACATGGTTGAAGGGTCTTTCTTTCATCTCTTCCTTCCTTATTTATTTTTCATTTATCAGCAGAACAATTAAAATTATTTGCCAATACTAAAAAATCGGCCTACCAATATATTGGCCAGTGTGTTGCACAATGTATAATCAAGGTTTTAAGGATGAGAGCATGTCAGTGGTGGACTTAGTTTCTTCCTAGCTACTCCTTGCATGTTAGCTCTTTATCCTTGGAGAGAGCCTGGCTACAGTGCATGTAAAGATTTATACCATTATTATTACAGACAGTGTATGGCATAACACTAAAACATTGGTTCAGTTCATTGGGAGTTGTTGACATTTCTTTATGGGCTTAATTAATTCTTCATACTCAATGATAATTAAATGCATCTGAGTAGCAGAACTTGGCTACTACTTACACTCTTAATTCCTAAATGTACCCATTTAGGTTTGGAAGCACTAAGGTTTACGTAGTTTTTTTTTCTCACTCTACTTCTTTGTATTTTCTTAATTTTTTGGTACTTAAAATGTTAGAAATGAGAGACGATGTGCTTTCTATTTTTTATGGCTATGTATGTACTGTAGCTCATTCCGGTTTGTCCCCAGTGTAAAAAATTACACTGGGGACAAACCGAACCGCTATGCTTGGTGCGCGGGGAAAAATGATCAATATGCCTTTTGACATTTTTTTCTAATGTGAAATATGTGCCGTGGCTCCAAAAGGTTGGGAAACACTGTGCTAGACAAATCTGGCAGTGGTTAATTTGAAACATTACAGCGCAAGCTAATTTTACAGCTATTTAAGCACTGAGAGCTAGAGATTAATTAGCTGACCTTTTTCACTCACTTTCTATGTACATAAGATAGTTTGTAGTTGGTCCAGGTAGGAGCTAAGCTAGAATTGGCTGACATCTCCCAGCTCAGGGTCAGTTTTGATCACAGAAACTAAGCACATGTGCCTTCCCAAGTCTCCTGCTTCTGCTCATGTTATGGCAGTTAAGACAACTGTGTGACAAAACTGTCAGTGCATTCAAGATTTTTTAATACAACATTAATCATTTGTTTCTATCACTTTTCAAGTCAAATGAGAGGGAAATGAGTATTTACTTGTTTGGTTTGTGCAGTTTAATTACTTTGTAAGCCATTATGTCAGTGTTGTTACATTTTTATTTTTTTTTTCTTCTCCTCAGGTCACGACTGCTCTCTGCGTCTGTGGAACCTAGACAGTAAAACGTGTGTTCAAGAGATCACAGCTCATCGTAAGAAGAGCGAGGAGGCCATCTACGACGTGGCCTTCCACCCCTCGAAGGCCTACATTGCCTCCGCTGGAGCCGACGCCCTTGCCAGGGTCTACGTATAGACGAGGAAGAGAAGATTAAAAAAAAAAAAAAAAGAGGAGATGACCTTGAGGTGGGGGACACAGAGACGGACAAAGAGATAGAGGGGCTAGTCTGTACACAAAAAGGATTCAGGTCTGTTCAGGTCTCTGAACACAGAATATATATTAATATGAAAGACTGGAGGTGACAGAATCTCCAACGGACAACCGAACAAACACACAGTTTTCTTACACAAGTTTTTAAGTTAAGAGGTGGAGTGGTGTGATCTCCCTACAGCTAACTGAAGAGACAGCAGAAATGTGTTTAATGATCAACATGGAGCAGCTTGCCTGAAACCCATCTGGCCCTTCACAATCCGTAAGGTAGCTTTAACACTACATGCCTGTCCCGTCATTAACACTACTGTGACTCCTGATCCCAGACAGGAGAGCTGGAGCAGAGGGCAGACGTAAAGGAAAAATCCCCCCAAAATTAGACCTGGATAGAGCTGGCCAAGGAAAGCAGAATGACAGCTAGATGAGTTACCCTTCGCTCTTTTATTTCTTACTGTTGTAATACGCAGCGGTCAAATGTAGCACATTAAACTGTGGAATCGTAGCACTACAGTGTACATGTTGTGGGGAGATTTTTGCACCTTTTCCCTGTTTCTCTTTCTGTCCCACTGGACTCAGTGCTGAGAACTGATTTTTACCCATCTGGTAAATGTTAGGGCGCGTCTGAGTTACCACTCGAAAAATGACCCTTGTGAGAAGTTTCCTGGAATCTGTTCTGAATTCACCCCCTATTCACCATTTGGCTAATTTTTCTCCAATAACTCTTGAACTGTTCAGGACCGCAAGCCTGCTCTAAACTGCCTTGAAAGTAGAGTTCTAATTGGCTGCCAGTGCTTTCTGTATGTTTATTATACATTATAAAAGCTCTGCTCCCAAGGTGTTAAAGCTTCAGTGGCATATGAAACCAAATCTAAACATAACTGTAGTGCATTAAGCAGTCTGCTCTCCCAGTCTGACACTTAACATCAGGTGATACAGCTAGAAATGTCCAAGAGTGGATCATTTTAATGAGTCTCCAAAGTCTGCACTTTCTTCTGCTGTAATCCATTTAGTAGAGCTAACCACTAGTTTAACTAGCAAAAATATAGAATTCGAGTTGAATACGGTTTTGTGCTGGCTTTCACCTGCCTCAGGAGAGCATATGTAAAACATCCTCTCATTACACTAATTTCCTGTCTAGACAAAACAGTCTGAAGAAACAATTTTGATATTTTCAGGGCTGTGCTAAGCTCTGGTAAAACTTAAACACCAGTGTCTTTGTTGTGCTTTGTACACACTGTTTCTTCAGAGTGTTTACGTGGAGAAGAGCGTCTCTGTTCACATCTGGGGTTTTTTTGTGTCACCTTCTCCTGATTGGCTGGATTCAAACATCTGACCCAGGTTTCTGAATGCTGCCAGCTACCTGAACAGAAACAAAAAATTGAACTATGTCATTGACTATCATCAATCTTTTAATGCCGAAACACTGAAAATAGCAACTATTTAAGTTGATTTTAGACGTTTGGCTTGTTCAAAATGATTTCCAAGTTGCAAAAATACCTAGTAATCAAGTGTTTTGTGTGTAGTCTAATTCATATATGTATGAGTTTAAGTGTATTTTAATTAGCTGCTCAGAAAACAACATTTGCCAATTAATAAGCATAGAACGTCTAAGCTGTTCCACTGGTGGACATCATGCGAGATGCCCGTTTCCCAACATACACAGAACAGCTTACAGCTTCCTATCACATCCACAGTATGATCAGAACTGGGGTACTTGTGTCCATGTAAACACTCCTTCTGTCATAACAATTTTAGCATCTGTTTAGTGACAGTGAAACTCCATTAGCCACCCTGCTGTAAGACTTACCGAGGACCCATGTACTAAAGAGAAAGCCCGGACGTTAATCAGATGTTGGAATCACATCTGAGGGGGATTTTTCCTTTAAACCTTCAGAAACAGTCAGCTGGAATCAACCTGAGAACAGAACATATGACATTTGAACTTGTTTTTTCTCTCTTTCACTCTTTAATAATTAAATCAGAACTAAAGCTTCAGCAAAGCAAGTTTTACAGTTTGTAAAGGGGGAAAAAACTAAGAAGAAATATGTTTTGAGCAAACAGAATGGTTTTAATATCAGATTTTTTCTTTTTGCCTCTGAGAATGTTTTGGTGACAATGAAAGCTTGGTTAATACTCCCCGACCTCAGCCTCCTGCTGGGCAATCAGAGTCCCACGTTTAACAGCGTAACAAGCGGAGGATTCAGCATTACTGTAGTTACATTTTTTTGTTTGTGTAAAACAGATCTAGTTTTTATAGTCCTTTTTAAAAAATATTTTTAAATCCACAATCTAATTACTGCCGCAATGGATGACTCATCAACCAAAAACCTCACCTCAGCCTGATTTGTCAAGATGTCTGGCTTCAGTTTTGGGTCCTGATTTCAAATCATGTAAAGACAGGAACTGCTGCTGCTGAGTGTTGAGACAGCTGAGGAGAAGGACAGCTGTGTTTGTTAGTGTCTATCCTGATGCTAAATATCAACCTTTAATATATATTTGTCCATTCGAGTGAAAGTGAAACAGCAGCTTATCACAGTGATAATATCAAAGGTGTTTGCTCCAGAGGTAGAGCATGCAAGTCCAATATCATCAATTGAAAGACTCCAAGCACAAGATAAATTTTCATTACTCCACAGTGAAATTCTTGCACCTTTTACACAACAGCCTTGGCATGTTAACTGCTAGCTTTGTCTTATGCTAGCATTAGTTTGCTTTTAAAATGTTACAGATTTTAAATACTTATTTGGCATAAGAAGGTTACATTTCTATACCAACTTAATGCTGGCGTAAGACAGAACTAATTATGTGCTTCAAAGGAATGTCCAAACAAAAAAAAAAGTCTGACCAACTCCTTCCTAGGCCAGTCTTATATGACCTTGTTCATGTAGACTGGATAAAATGACATGAGGTCATAGCAAAAAAGTTTTACAGGCGAGAACTTCTTGAACTACAAATACATAACTTGCTGAAATGATGCCTTTTCCCCATAATCAATATATCTGACATCTAATTAGCTTTTTGTTTGTTTTTTTAAGAAATGAACTTGTAAGATTTTGTGTACACTGTACACATGAGCAGTTTGTCACAGTATAATGCAACTGCCATAAAGATCATTTTGTTATGGCTGTAATGTTTTTTCTTGATATCATCTGAAGGGATTTTGTGGGTATAAACTACAAAATATCATGTTGAGAGGTGTTTCTAATATTCTGACCCATCAAAAACAGTTTTTTATGATATTTTCTGTACACTCACTTGTGTCAGAGTTCCACATTTTATATGTTGACCCCACAGAACTGACTCATTTGTATACGCGTACACACTCACACACATGCAAGTACGCATTTTTGACACTATCACTATAAGTGGAACATTCTGATATTTGTGAAAACGGATCTTACAGCAAGGCAGTTGTGCAAAACACCATTAGTGTTTAGGTGCCTATAATAAAGTGGTCACTGTGTGTGGGTTTTGGTTTTTTGTTGTTTTCTTTTGTTTTTTTTGTTTTTTTTTAATTTGTTGATTAGTAATAAGCAAATTTAATTTGTGTAAAAACAAGTTTTGTCCTCCAACAGGCCAAAGAATAGTTTGATGTGCACACATTTGAACACAGGGCTGCTCCAGTTAAAGGCCAACTTACAATAACAAACCAGCAAATAATTGGTTTAATAAGCTGGGAAATGGTACCTGAATGCAGGACGACCTCAGTTTGAGTGTGAACAGGTGAAGTTGCAGCTTTGTTTGGTTCAGGCTGAGACTTCTGCTTCTCCTCCTCCTCCATCATATCGCTTAACTCTTTTGAAAAGCTGCTGTCTCACTGGCTGGCTCACAAGGGGAAGTCTAATTTGTTGTTCTGGTTTGTTATGATCCACAGTTTTATTATTATTATTATTATTGTTTTATTTTTTAACTTGAAAATATTTGTAACACGAGTATCTCCTGACTGATCACAAGTCCGAACAATTTTTTTTTTTTT
>VUQG01013730.1:1377-18283 GCA_015106755.1 Etia nguti | reverse complement strand
CTACGGACGGACAAGCGCCTGTTTTTATGCGTTGTCATTAGCAACAACGATGGTAAAACCATCCCGTGTCCGCTTGCTTATTTTCCACATAAACCTTTCACAATAAATCTCAAGATCCTGTTGAGACTTTTCAAAATAAACTGAATCACGTGAAAGAGTATGCAGTGTGTTTACGGATGAGAAGCAAAAAAGAGCCGTCAGGTGCTAAAAAATAAAACTTAGACTCAAACGTTAGAACAGGCTTTTCCCTGCAGCACGCCGTGTAATAAATACTCACAAAGAAAATGGCGGCCGTTACAACTTATGTCTAAAAATGTATAGTTTCATGCATCGGTTAAAACATTAGACTCCAGGTACACGACGCCCAGCTGGAAACACTTCACGCAAGTCGACCTGCCCGAGATTCACAGAATTTACAGAAAATGTTAAATTTTTGTGATTTATATCGTTGTCGGGACGATAGATGTCTTATATCGGGATATGAGATTTTGGTCATATCGCACAGCCCTTTGTGCAAGAACATTAAATTATTTTGTTGGTGGTGGGCGGGGTTGCACCGGAAACGAGTTGCAAAAACAATCCTTACATTATGCCTTTTGAAATGATATGGCACACAGGTTATCAAATAATGCTTACTTACACAACCGTGTGACTCCTTTGGAGTCGTGTTTCCGGCAAACTTTAGTTTTAGAGTTTCTGTTGTGGGTTACACTAACCAGTGAGGCAAATGTGGCACACTTGAGGCGCTAAAGGCTCCGCAGCATACAATAACAGCACAGCTGGCAGCTAAGCAAGAAGAGTCCTAAATCCAATCAGAGTGCTTTATAAATAAATTGATAAGACACCAGTATCATAATTATGATATTGTTGGTAAATTATGTTTAAAACACGTCTCAGTTCTGCATCATGATCACTGATAAGCTTTACAGAATTCTACTCTTAGCAAATAATCAAAGTTTCAAGGTGAACTTCACGGGGCGAGTACACACTCACTAAAAGGCTTTCTCTCAATCCTTCTTTTTGTTTACAGATGTTAAAGAAAAAAAAACCTCCCTGACACTTTGAATTAATTTGATGATTTTTTTTTCACCGTTATGCAGAAAAATAGTTTATAAACCAAACATGTCAACATTCCTTTGGTACAGCATTTTTTTATCCAGTATCTTTGATTCTGATTAATGACTGCAAACATTAAATGGGGGTTATTTAAGTTGATAATGGCAGTAACACTCTGAAATTAAAGAGCACCTCAGTCCTCACATAGCATGTCTCTTTTCTCATAATTTACACCGACAGGTTATTTTTATCCAAATGAAAAAAGACACGTGGCAGCTGAAACCTGGCAAACGGGCGGGGGGGGGGGGGCAAGGATCGATGGCATGTTGGTGATTGCGGTCCGTGGAGTGTAGCAGCATGGAAGACATGTTTAGCTGGATACTGATGGAGTGTTTCTATAGGCTTGAGAGACAGGCACATGGTGGGGTGGGTAGGTGGGAGTGGAGGGGATATAGGGGAGGGACATGAGAGAGACCAGCTAATCTTTATGTGGCCTGTGCGTTCATGGGGCGGTCGCCTTGGAGATGATGGATGTGAAGGAGAGATGGAATGGAAGGAGGTAAAAGGGTGAAAGAGAGAGAGAGAGTCATAAAAAGACAGAAATATGTGCTTATGTGTGTATGAGAATGTGACACACACACACACACACACACACAATTACATGAATGTGTTCTCACAAGCAAACAGGAGCTCTAATCACTAAAAGAGCTAAACTAGGACTCTATAAAAAGGATATTAATAACAGGGATAATATAGTATAAAGAACTGACTGGGTCTATATACGAGTGTGTCTGCATGAGTGCACATATAAGTGTGTGTGTGTGTGTGTGTGTGGAAGCAAACTGCTGCTGAAGAGTGGCTGCGTTATCAGATTAGAGTTAGCAGGCAGGCCAAGGCTCACAGTGGGGCTCACCACCTGCTACTACTGATAGTCATGCAAAAACAAAAAAAGACAAAAACAAACAAGCACGCACGCGCGCACACAAACACCACACTATTATTTCCTTATGTGCTTTTAATTTTACCATCCTTATGCTTTTTCTCACTCTCACAATAGTGACTGACACAGTTTCCTCTTCTTTTCCTTTTCCCTACTTTAACCCACTGTCATTCCCTTCCATCCCTTCCACTGACAGTCATCCTATCTACATTTTTTCTATCATCCATTCTTTCCTTCTGTATCGCTCTCTTACAGTTTTCAATGAACCCTTTCTCACTGACAACCATGCGTAAGCCTCTTCCTCCCCCAGCTTCCTTTTCTTTCATCAGTCTCCATCCATTGCCCTGGTGACGGGCACCTTTCTCTTTCATCTCAAAGACTCATCCATGTTCTTATCTGTTTTTGTTGTTGTTGTTTTTAGCTGAAAAACACAAAAAAACAACAGACAACTTCATCATCGCGACCTGATCATGTCTGAAAGAGATTTTCTTCTCTCCAGAATTACCTGCAGCTGAAATACGAGGAAGAGGCAGAGGCAAGTAGTCTGCCAGCGCTAGAACCATTCTGTTGTTTTCCCTAGCAATGGAGGTCTACGCTGAATGTAGTCTTGAGAGGTACTTAAGATGCTGCTGGCACTACATTTAGAAATGGACAGCTACTTGAAGAAAGTGAATTTGTGGTTCAAAGTGGCATGTGTGGAAAACGTCAACTAAAATGTTTGGAAACGGGAGGCATTGTGCTACACAGATACACAAGATGCACAAATATGCTACACAAATAAGCACTCAGATGACAAATCTGATAAGAGGTGAAAATAAACATGCAAACATACAACATCCTGCACTGAATAATAACCCATCGTCATGTTATTATATTACTAATTTCTTTTTGAAGCCAGTTGGAAGCTTGTGAAGCATTCCAACTGGCTTGGTGTGAGAATACTTTTCTCTTTGTTAATCTTATTTGCTGACACAAGGCAAATCAACTAATAATATAAATCTCCCCCAAAATGATGTGCCAAGTTGAACTTCTAACTGCCAACAGAAAAGGGCATGGAGAAAACAAACAATTAAAAAAATTATGCTAAAATATTATTTACAAGTGGAGACTTGCATACACAGTGCATACACATATACAGTCACCGTATACTTTATCAGGTACACCTTCTTCTTACTGGGTTGCACCCACTTCTGCTTTCAGAACTGCCTTAATTGTGGCATAGATTCAACAAGATGCTCGAAACACTGGTTAAAGATTTTGGTCCATATTGATATGATACCATTGCATAGCTGCTGCACATTTGTGAGGAACACATACATAATGCAAATTTCCAATTCCACCACATCCCAGAGGTGCTCTATTAGATTAAGATCTGGTCACAAATATGACTGTGGCATAGTAAACTCACTGTCATGTTCAGGAAACCAGTTTGAAATGATCCTAGCTTTGAGATAAGGTGTGCTCTCCAGCTAGAAGCATTCATTACAATACAAGCACACTGTAGTCGTAAAAGGGTGGAAATGGTTTCCAACAACACTCAAATAGACTGTGGCATTTAAACAATGTTCGAGCTGTGCTAACGGGTCCACAGTGTGCCAATGAAATGCCCCCCTCTCCACCAGCACCAATAGCAGCCTGAACTGTTCTTAAAAGGCAGGACGGATCTGTGCTTTTATGTTGTTTATACCAAATTCTGACACTTCCATCTGAATCTCAGGAAATCAAGTCTCATCAGACCAGGCAATGCTTTCCCAATCTTCTATCGTCCAATTTCAGCGAGCCTGTCCCAGTTGTTGCCCAGAGAACTGCCACTCACTGGATATTTTCTCTTTTTCCAGACCATTCTCTGTAAAACCTAGAAATGGTTATATGGGAAAATCCCCGTAGATCAACAGTTTCTCAGATACTCAGACCAACCCATCTGGCACCAAAAACCATGCCCTGATCAAAGTAACTTTGTAACCACACAGAGAATAATAATTATTACAGGTTTGTGGGACCCTCGTTGTCTATGCTAGCAGCTATTGTATGTGAACCATGTTCATGTGTTTTCAGGCTTGCTGTTATGAATAGAGATTATTTTTGAATTTGTGCTGGATGGAGATTTTTCTAGCCTTGGAGACCAGGGCCTGCTCATTCATACCAACACATCAGAGCAGACAAAAAGTATGTGAGATACAACGGAAAGTGTGGTGATATGAAATTGTTAGCCCCAGCTGATTGTATTAAATAGGGCAACAATAGCATTAGCATTCTGCACTAGTTGGTACTGAAACCTTGGAGTACTGTAGAAGAGGAGGGGTGACAATTATTTTAAGTGGTGGGTTGACAAACGTTTGTTCTTGAATATGACTTTGAGGACGGCTGTGTTTTGTTTTCCTCTGAAGGAGGTTGAATGCGAGACTAGATGATGAAAAGCCAAAATTCCCAGACTATTTGATGGGCTTGTGCTCATGCAAACAAACAGATTATGTACCCAGTTGCTTAGAATATAGAAATTTTACAATGAAAATGTCTATATACAGTAACGACAAAATATGAGTCACAGTAAAGACAGACAAAATGCTCAGAGCTTCATGATAACGTAGGGCCTTGGTGAGCTGACATTTACCCTGTGCTCCTCACACATACACTCACTCAGTGGGTTTCCATATGCATGACAATGGTCCGAGCTGAGACACTGACAGGAGAGGGACAGGGGAGTGATAGCAGAGAGGAGGTGAAAGGCCATATCCTGAACCAACTGTCTTTAATAGATGGCAGAGGGTAGATTGTGTGGAAAAAATGTGTATGTGTGTGCATCCATGCATGCATGAATCATAAAACATAAAAGAACCTCTGAGTGACATATAAGGAAGGCTGTGCCGCTGCAGATAGTGAGTTGGGTGGACTTCAAGTGAGAGACAGAAAAAATTGAGATAGATACTCTAGTGATGTTCAGATCAAGACTCTGGCAGAAAAGACAGATAAGCAAGCCGCTGGTTTTATTGGCAGATTGATTGGCGACCATAGACACTCCGATTGAGAGTAACAGAAATATATGGCAGCTTCTACATGAATAAACTCTTGGAAAGTCATATGAGTCGCTCTCAGTTCTGTGGAATTGACAGGATTGACCAGTAAATCGTATGAGCCTACTGCTGATGCACACAAATGTGAACTTTGCTTACATGAGTGTCTGGTGGACAACAAAAATAACTAAGACTTAGCTTTTAGGTAGACACGTGGTATTCAATAGCTGTCATGCTTCACGTACAGAAAGAGCCAAAAGAGAGAAAAAGATGATGTGCGAAACCATAAGGTATCCACTTCAGAAAAAGAGTAATTTGTCAGAAAAATACAGCTTTCTCCTTTTAAACATAGGGAAGAGTGTGTCTGCTTCTGAAAATCCTTACAAGCAAATGCAGATAACAAAAGAACAGAGCCTTTAAGCTGTCTGGAGGTTTTCACCAGGCTAAAAGCTTTGCTGCCTATTGAGCAGTTGTGTTATTGTTGCACTGCAGAAAAAAAAAATCACTGCATCCAAATGTTGCATGTCTTTTTTTAATTTCTATTTAATCAGGCTATGAAAGCCAGTTTACTCTGCTCGTTAATTCAAACAAAAATGTCTGTAAACCAACATCACTGCAGTCATTCACTCGAGGAGAAAAATTGCCTTTTTAAAATTACAAAATTATGAAAGATAACAGATTTAAGACATTTCCCAAATGAGGTGTCCAATTTAAAAATCACACATTATGTAAAAGCTGGTTGAAAACTGGAGATTTTCTTGTGACAGTCTTTTTCAAGTATTTCCTGAGAGCAATAAATAAAATTTTCTAAAACGTGTCCTATTCCGATTTTTAAGAAGTGAAAAAGATCAGACTCCCTTTACAACAACAGGAGCAAGCACAGGCACTACCTCTATTATTAACAGTCTCAACCATAACAAAATATTTTCTCCAGGTTCTACAGAACATTATATTTCATAATGAAATATGACGCGGTGCTCTCTCTAATGACTAAATCTGCAGTGCATATTGCTCCCTGTTGACCCTTTTCCACCTGGAGCAAATGCTGAACCTTTTCCTAGTGAAACGCTCGTCCAAGTGCTCTGCTCTGCCAAGCTGCTGGCCCTGTCAGATCCATTTACAGACAAGCAGACCGGACAGCTGTCTGCATGTCCAGAGGGGTCTTGGGAGAACCCACTTATTTCTTTTCATTAAGGCTGACTGATCAGGGGGCTCTGCTGGGAGGTCTACTCATCTACCCTCTCTTTTATACTTCATTTGGGCATCATTCCAAATGTAGTCTAACCCAGCATTACTAAATAGCTCCATAAAAACTCAGAAAACACTAACTTCTATAAAATGGATAGTTTCCTGGACAGAGGTCCGTGATCAAAAAACAAATTTAAAATTAGTTTTCACATGCTCAATCTGCACTCCAGATTCCAGAACTAAGTGAAACTTGAGTCTTAATGTTTTAACAGTTTAGCAGTATGAACATAGACTGACAAATTAAATTATATCAGATTTGATATTAACATTTTCTGTTTGGACTGAGGGATATCTTAGGATTACTTTAATCTTAAAGAACAATAAAAAAAAATCTGAGGATCCTACGCTAAGTACGTGTAGTGTAAGGAATTCTTCTTTTTCATAATTTATAAAACAGATCACTCTGCTTTCAGGTTTTACAGTAGGCTATGCAAAGGGAGACTGGTTTGAATCCCATGTGTAGCCAAAAGTCTGCACTTTCAGCATATGAAGCACTTCCACATACCTGTGCTCATCTTGTTGGGGAAGTTTTAGAACAGACAGGTAGAGGGAGGGGACTATTTCTGACTACTGGAGCTTTAAGAGAAATTTATTAATGATGGGTGAATATATTGATAAATATGTGCATTATGTCACCTCACAGTATAAGGCTCCATGGTTTGAAACCACTGGCCGACCAGGGCCTTTTTGCACAGGGAGTTTTGTACAGTCTTGCCTCGGTTCACTCCAGGTACTCCTGCTACCTCAAACAGTCCAAAGGCATGCAGATTAACTTCACTGGTGATTCTAAACTAAATACATGTGAATGTAGCATGCATTGTTGTGTGTCTCTGTGCAGTGGATTGGCAATCTGGCCAGGATGTGTCCGGCCTCTTGCCCTATGGTGGCTCCAGAGCCCCTCAAATCCTGAAACTCTGATTTGGATAAGTAGTAAAGCAAATGATGGATGTTGTGTTACATTTTAATTAGGTTACAACCCTGAATAGAAGGGGTGATATTTTTGGCTGCAAATTGTCTCACAGCAATTTAAAGCTAAAGCTGAATAAAGAAACACAGAGTACAGTAACTATTGCCCCCACTAGAATAACTAGCAAGCATGCACTGGTCCCTCACATAAAATCTTTGTTTGAAATCTTCCACAGGATTTTGGTGTCTAGTTTTCCTGAATTCATTCTATACTACTTTCACTAGCACCATCCGTCCATTATCACTGCTTCCTCCCTGCTAGTAACCCTAATGCAATGTGTAATTACTTGCTAAAGTTTACTTGCCGTATTAGCCAAATTGGTGATTTTTTCCATGTATAAAATATGCAAAGCGTTTCCCCAGGGGTGGGTTTAGGATGAGAATAACATACATAGTCAGACCTGAATAAGATGTAAGAGAGCTCCATGGGCAGCAGTGCAGAACAGAGCTAAACACCGGTTAATGTGACAATGTGTTCGGTGAAAGAAGCTTTAATATTGGAACCATGGAGGATGACGACTAAGAAAAAGGGTGGATCAATCACAACAGCACCAGGAAAAGATCCATGGATGAACAGATAATACAGAAGATGGGTGGATAAAAGAAGCAGGAAGGAAAAAAGGATATTCTAATACATGACAAAATATTAGATGGAGATAGTTTAAGGCCACACTTACATATGGAATCTTTAAGGTTTCCATATTCCAGTTTAAATCCAGAAACATTTATATGGCTTTTTAAGCTTTAGCTTGGGATAGAAATCTATGAAGTCTTAAAGGTCAAACTGAAAAGCCCGCCATCTTCAAAAGAGTAGTACAGGTTACTCTTTAAAAGAAAGATTTAATCTGTTAGATTATCCCTATAAAGAAAGGTTAGACAGAGAAGATGTCAGTGATAAAATGTCCTGATTCGAAACTGGTTTTTTCCCCAAAGTAAGAAAGCAAAAAACTGAAATAAAAAAGCAGCACCCTATTGTGAATTTAAATCTGGGTTTTTAAATATTGAGATATACCATGAAGGGATTCAAAAATGTGGCCAATAGTGGAAAATTCAGAGATCTAAAAATATATTTAGGACAAAAAGAACTATGCTGTGTTTATCGACATCAGTCAAATCCATCCTCTTTCTACCAAGATGAAAGTTAGGAACTTATTATTTCTCTTCAATATAAAACAGTATAAAGGTATGGGCACAGTGCTGATGTGTTTTATATAGACTGGAGCTTTCCCTTTCATTCATTTGCCCTTTAAGCTGCCCTCTTTCAGCCTCCGTAGTGTTTTCTCCTTCATTTTCCATTCACAGTCAAAGATATGCCTAATTGGATATGAATTAAAACCCAGCCTGCTTCAAAGGAAAAAAAAAAAAAACCTGTTTGGCTTTATTGTGCAATACCGTCTATTCTCTAAAAAACAAACACTTCCTATGAGAATTTATATAGCACATGCATACAAACACTGGTCTAATATACAAACTCATACACACTGTATTTCCTCAAAGAGCAACATCCCAATAGCAAGCTGATCTTTTGAACCAGTTTAAAAAGACTGATTGCTTTTATTGTGAGCCTTTGCTTTGCTTTTATCAACCGTTTAAACTGCCAAATTTACCAATTGTTGTTTTGTGGCTTTTATCTACTTTGGTGCCGTATCAGTGCATTTTGTCATGATAATAATGTGCAAATTGGCCCATTCATTATTGGTTTTTTGATGGAGAAATTGGCTAAAATAAGCACTTTGTAGATAAACATAGGGTCTGAACACTATTTGCAAAAGCATCTGCAGAAAACAGAATGCATTTCAAAGCACTGAATGCCAAAACTGATTTTAATACACTAATAATGGTGTAATCTTCCTATCAGAAAGTCCCCAAACACAGTGGTGACTTATAAATCTGCTCAATGAGCACGCTGTATTGATTTAACTTTCTACTCGAAGTGTCAGAGTAACAAACACGTAGATGATGATTCTCAGAAGTTAACCGATTCTGTGTAGGTACTGAAGGGATTCTTTGTCTCTTCACCGTTTTGTTCCTCTGTCAGTCTGGCTGTCAAACTCCTTCTAGGTCTGACTCATTCAAGCCAGCCTCCTCTCTTGTCTTCTTAAAAAATAAATATATTCATGGGGGGAAGAAGGCTTTAAAAATATGTCCTTATGTGTCCCTCACTCCAAATATGGAATAAAGGAAAATAAACAAGAGTTTGTTGATGGTAACGCGCTGACCTTTATTTTGCTAAAATTCAACTTGGATCCTTTTTTTATTGCCTTTTTTTCGTGCAAAGAACTTTTTTTTTCTTCTGGCAAGCCAGGAAAAAAACCCAACAACAACAACTTTGAAAATCACAGCTTTAGAAAAAGGGACGTTGGTACGTCTCTCAAAGGGAATGTGAGGGGAATGAGTGATAATGGTAAGAGAAACTATTTAGAGCAGAATAACGTCACCTGTCCCCACACAAATAATCACATATACTGCACTCTAATACACCAAAATAAGCAAACCTTCACATAAATATCACATGCAAAAGATACCAAAGCTGACAAAGATGACTTCTGTGTCTTACCTTCTTTGCTTGATGGACACAGTTCATGTATTGTTTGGCCAGGCTGGAGCAGTGGAGAGTCTCCTGTGGATTTTCCTTGTAGCACTGGAGCACCTTGGCCTGCAGCTCAGCGCACAGATATGCAGTGTGTTGGGGTCTAGAAACACACAGAGAGAAGGAAAAGCTCAAATCTGCTTGCCAACATCACCCCTCCCCCCAACCAGGACCAAAGCTCAAGGTTGTAAATGCTACTATGCGAACTCAAGACGGTAAAGTTAGTCCAGCTGCAATAGAAATAGAAGTTCCTGTCACACATGAGAAACAAAGAGCTGTAGCGTCTGTTTGTCGAAACACTGATTCAGATAATCAGGAAAATAACTACCAAAACAGTTGTTATTTCCAACTGTGATTGCTTAATGGAAATTTCAACCACAGCCACACAGACGAGGTTAAAGGAAATAAGCGCCGGTGGGTGCGATTCCTTTAAGTTCAGCTTGCTTTTAGCAATAACAGCTTCTGTTTGGTGTAAGTACGTCATACGATGAGCAAACAAACAAACAAAATAAAGCAAAAAAAAAAGAAAAAAGAAAAGTCAGATTGTTTGTGGTTTGTTTTAGTCGCAGTTGAAGTAGCTAAGATAGTTTCAAAGGCTTTAAGGTGCAGCCTGTGGAGAGAGATGAATTATGCATCAACAAAGCGGCTTAGGAGTCAAAGTCAAACTTTCTCTTTTCTTTTTATCTGACTCACACGTACAGTACATGTGTGTAGAGAAAAGCACACAATCGAAACCACATCCACGAAATACGAGATCGGCACATACGCACGTGCACAAATGCACATACAGGTAGCGAATGCTAATCCTATAAGAGGGTAATCCTTGAGTGCTCTGTTGCTCGTGGTAATTTACCTGCTGTTGTGACAAGAACTTGCAACTGGAAGGACTGGGATATGGATATGTACACGCGCGCACGCACGGGAATACATGAACACAAAGACGCTTAATCAATCCATGATGCCCATTTCAGTTTTTGAGGCCGTTCTGGTAAACCGCAAACATCAACCACTTTTCTGTTGAGCTTTGTAAGTTGATATTTTTAAAGAGGGCCTTCAAGAGCTAAGAAGCTGGGCCATGTGATGACCCTGTCTCTTCTTTCCATTAACTGACATCCTTGTTGCCATTGTGAGTTTTTTGTGTTGCTATAGTAAGTAAAGTTTTGTATTGTTCAGTATTAGTAGTGCCTTGACAGATGCGAAGGCTGCCCATATGTCCTACAGGCTGGCTTTTGCAGCAACAAGATGATCTTTTAGATGATTTTGATGTTTTTTTAATTAAATGATTGTTCAATTTCGTGATTGAGTTTTAACTTGAATTTACTGATGAAGCTACTGTTTTCATTGACAGCAGTTTTAAGAAATGTTCCTCAGTCCATGCAGAAATGTGTCCATTTTAATGCAGTGCTGCCATGATCACTGCCATTCAGTATCTGTAGTCATTGTCACTTTTGGTTACTTTTTTGTGGGATTCTCTGATATCATTTAAGAATATTAGTTTCTATAGATGATACACTTGCAAATTCTTTGCAGTTGTACATTGACGAACATTGTTTTAAAACTGCCTCAAAATCTGTGTCAGCTGGAAAATGCTCGGCTCCCCTGCAACCCTGTATTGGCTAAGAAATATGACTAGAAGAAGATGATGGATGGAATTTATTTTGGAAAGAGCCGTTTGACGTTTTGCACACACTCCTTTCTTGCTGGATTATTTTTCACAGCATAGAATGCAATAAAATATATCAGAAGAGAAAATGAGAAAATAGAATTAAGAGCAAGAACTGAAATGGAATTTAAGTGAAAAAATTAGGACCAGAATACAGATTAGAGTCAAATTGGAGTAGAATAAAATATGCAAGTGAAAAAAAGCTCACCTCAAAACCAATTCAATAGTTTCACTCGGGCATTTGATCATGTTAAATGATATTCAGTGAAATTTCATGGATTTTTTTTTATTATTACATTTCCGATTGTTAGTCATGATTATTTTTATTTCTTGAGGTGAGATTTGTTTCCCACTGCTCTCTCCAAGATCAAGCATGAACTTTAAGCCTGAACTAGAATAGAACAGAGTAAAACAGAACAGAATAGACTAAAATAGGAATTCTCTCCGTTCTGTGACTCCAAACAAGACCTACTGTAGGTATTTATAATCAAAACTTTTCTTGAGTACAGGCCTCAGCTAAACTATCTCAATCGTCACAGCTTAAATGTCTAATCTAACTACATGATGTCATATATAACGGTAATTTTTCTGCCTTTAAAATCAGAGACAGAGAGAACAGAAAAAAGGTGGTGAATTTCTAAGTTTGATAAGGAGGCACATTTTCCATCACTTTAAATAAACCATCTGACATGATGGGGCATGCCTTTTATTTTTTGGGAAGCTGACCACTTGATATTCACGTGCACAGTCATGCATGTGCACACACACACACACATACAGACCTGCAGTCATGCCACCACAGAAAGCAATTACGGAATCATGCATCCTTTACATATGAATGAGCTCAGCAGTCCCTGCCTTCACTGACAAATACACACAATAAGCCTGAGTGCATGTGTGTGTGTTGATCTGTACCTTGTGAATGCACTGCATGTGTGTCCATGAGATAAACGGTGCACACAAACAAGACAGCGGGAGAAGTTTCTCTGCACTGGTATGTGTATTGTGTAGTCCCAGTGTCTGTGGCTGTGTGTGTGTGCGCTTCCGTGTGCAGTGGAGGGTAGAGCGACAGGATTAAATAAATCACTGGTGGAGAGAATATTCATGAAAAGAGAAGTGAATGCAACGTGGGAGAGAGAAGGGGGATAGAGAGAGAGAGAGCAAGAGAGAGAGAATGTGACAGTGATGTATTAAATGACAAATAGCCCTTGCAGCGTGCATGGACGAACAGTAGCCCAGTAGCAATCATCATAATCTGCATTTAACCTCTGCCACATCATGTGGTGCCGTGCCACTCGGCGCCGAGGAAGAAGGGTAAATCTTTTATGTGATGTTTGACCATTAAACATTCATTTGGTACAGAGATGTTGATTTGTGTGGACAGAAATGGTCAGCTTTTAGGTATTTCTACTATTGCAAAGAAAATTTAGATTATGCTATTGTGGTAAAAATCAGCAGCCTGGGCTTTCAATCACCTGATTACATTATACGATTGGCTGGTATTTAACTTGAGAGCATCTCGAGAGCTGGTCGGCATTCTGAATTCCTCCCCAAGAATAGCAGATAACAGCAACAATAACCACAAGGTCTTAATCCAAACCCAAGAAAAGAAAATCATCCTTTTTTTCTATTCAACAAGAGGAACTTTTTGATAGCGTGTGTTTTAATAATGGAATCTGAAGCAGAAAATTGCCTCTGCTAATCTGCACCAACTGCCTTGTTTCACTGAAATTAAAGGTGGGCTCGTATTAAAAAAAAAGAAGGAAAAAAAAGCTAGTGTGATAGCCAACTTTTGCAAGGAAAAAGAAGCAAAATAACACTCCAATTGCTTTCTGTCTGTGACGTTTTGCATAAATACGTGCCGCACTGAGGGGGAAAGATTAGGCTCAAATCGTTAAAGTTTCTCATTATTTTTTGTCTCACCTTGGCAGTGTGTGGCTTTTATGAAGAAAGCTCAAGTTCTGGTCTGCTCCAAAGCATGACACTGGGGAATTAGGCAATAAGAAGAAAAAGAGAAGATCATAAGGACACAGCTTTTTATTGTTCTGTGTCTGAGATGGTACTGTTTGTGTTTGTGTGTGTGTGATGTGTTTGAATGGTTATTAATGTATGATGACAAGGATTTGGTTTCATTTAAAGAAGCAGCCGAGGCATTGTACTTTTGGTTTTTAATATTACGCTGAGTGGAGAGGAAGAGAAGAGAGGATCAAAGATGTCATGGCTGGGGTGAGATCAAAAGAAATGGCAGAGCATGCATCGTGTATTGTTGGAGGCTTTGTCAAGCTTTTATTAAACTGCCATATGGATAACACTCACAACATTGTGGTTCAGCAGAAATCTTACTTTGCAATCACATCAAATTAGAGCTGCAGACTTAGCTACAGCTTTTGAGGTGTCTAATGCCTGACTAAATTCAGTAACTTTGATTATTCTGGTAGTCGCAATAATCACTTATCATACCTTTGCAAAGTGTGCGGCAATCCTTAAGTCCTAAGCTCACTTCACACAATATGACACCAGCCCAAAACTTTACCAAGTTTAATCTCAACTCCTCCGAATACACAAAGTCTTCATCTCAAATCAAGAACAACCCATAGACTGAAGACAGACAGAACTCTCCCTTTATCTTCATATGCTGACAGATGAAATGCTAAAGGGAGATAAGGATGTAGGATAAAAAATTCGCACTCTGTTGGCCTGGCTGATTGATCCCCGCCAACCTCTCTTTGTGGGAATACAGGGAGAGAGAGATGGGAGTGGATAAGGACAGTGTTTCATTAAAACAGGTGACATGCGGGAACAAGATAAGAGGCACATGTGCACGTGTGTTTGTGTGACATCTCATCACTGATAACTTTTCAATCAGGAAAACTTGCGCTTGGACGACTCACTCGAGTTAGGAATGATAGGGGACTGCTATCGCCTTCCATCACTCTCCCTTCTATCAACAGTATCAATTCCAGTTTGGTGCCGTGTCATTTGTCCTTTTCTTTTAACAACTATACTTCCCCTTAAAAACACAGTGTAGCTTTTAAGCATAGAGTACAAATTGCATCAAAGCCTGAGCATATTATTTCTGCACGGTAAAATACAATCTAGAACACAATTTCATAATTTGCCTCTCAGTGAGGCAACTTGCCCTTTGTTCCCCTTCCATTAGCACCAGGTAATCTTTAGATCATTAAATAATTTGCTGGTTCAGCATGTTCTTGTGCAAGGTCCCAATGCTCCCCCCCAAAATTATACTGATAGCAATGAGATTTTTGCCTTGTTAGTTTTTTTTCCCAACATACAGAAGTCCTGCCAAAAAAATTCAATTTAATATAAATATATCAAAGGTCCCATTGACTTAACTCTAATACACATCTTTCTTTATCAAACACGCACATCAGGTTATTGACTATACTGTATGCTTACATACCTAGTCACTCCACAAAGGACCTGTGCTGAAATTCTGCTCGTCATATCAAACTCAAGCAGAAAATCAATTGAATCAATGCACTATTACTATTAATATTGCAACTACTATTCTCCATCTTCTCATTCTTATTTCAAAGCTATATTCTATACAATAAAATTATATTGTGTCCATCATCAGCTGGCCCTACAGAAACAGGTAGAGGGATGTTTCTTCTGTGGTGGGTCCAATTTAACAGAGAGAAAATATTTCCTACTTAAAACCACTCACAACAAGGCCCGTGGATTTTTTTTAATAGAGCCGTGACATGATACCTGAAAAGAGACTTTGCTGTGGAGTTTCTTTTTTTCCCCTTTTTTGACACAAGTACCATTTAGTTCCATTAGATTGAAAAAAGGCATACTTTCCTACAGCCACTACCTCCCAAGCTAGGCAAGTTTTATCAAAACAGTCTAGACAGTTAAACAGAACTGACACTAACCAGTAGAAAAATATGCACATTTGATGTAGAGGCAATCTGCTCCTTTGAGTTTCTAGCATATCAGTGGACCGTTGAAGACCTCAAAAAATGTGAAAAAATGTGAATAAATGTAATGGTGTAAGTATTACCCTAATGGTTTGAATGATAAGAGCTGTTAAGATAAACCTGTCTAAAACCTCACCTATCTAATTTACTCCATTAATAAATCAGGCCTGCAACCTTGTACAGTTGTGTTTAGAAGCAGTCAAAAAGGCAGAGTGTCTAAGTGACTGCAGCCTTCTGTCTTCATGGTAAAACTCTGCCGGTTCACGGTGCCGACAGGTCCTGTCTCGTGTAATGACTAGCAGTCTATTGCTTTGGAGGGCACAGAGATCCTTACAGTAAGCTTACCTGTCTGTTTCATTAATTGGACATGGAAGCCACATACACACACACACACACACATAACAGAAGAAGCATATACAGAATAAAGTAGATAAAAGCATGCTTTCATCTGAGTTTGTTCTAACTACAAACTGTCAGCAGTTACTTTATGATGAATCCAAACATCCACCTGAGGTTTGCTAAGGTTCTGTCTTTGCTAACACTTTGAGGGTAACAAGTTTTTTTTTTAAGAGGATTAATGGATTTTTAGATCTTAAGGTAAGCTTGACTGCAATGTTGTGGGTCTCTACAGAAAAGCATTTTGAGGGAATATGGGTAGTCAGATACCCCAAGGCAAGGCTAATGGATTAACTCCTCTAAATAACCTCATGTTGTTGGGCAAAGCAAGTAGAAAATGACACTGGATAACATTTTACCGTTCGCTATGTCGCCACATGAGAATAATGTTTTACAGTCAACATCCCAGGGGCTTCCATCTTTTTGCTCTGCTTTTATGAAAGTAGCCACCTCAAGTCTGAGAGGCTGCTTTTAGCATTAGCGTTTGCACTTAAACTATTTGGGGTCATTCCTAGAATCAAAGCTGAGAAACAGAAAAAAAAAATGGTACGGCCGAACAAGTCAATAAACAAGGGAAATGGTGGTGTTCCTAACTTATCTAGACTACTGTTCCTGATTTCAGGCTCTCTAAGTGTGTTTATAGGGCTCTGTGGTTCGCCAGAATCCTTCCATCAGGTGGCCTGGTTACTAGTGTAGGTAAATAACCAGTGATCAAGTAGCAACCTCAAGGGCTAAAAAAAAGAGACATGAAAAGTGCTAAAAATTCATTTTATGGCCATGTGAGGCTATCTATGTTTAAACTGCATTAAGATGAAAAGTTGGTGTGGTCAATCCAATGCACAGGAGTCCTGCTCTGCTATTAATTGTGCTAAACAGACTTTAAGGAGTCAGCTATCCAGGATTCATTTTAAAATTAGGAAAATGATAAAATAAGATGAAGAGAGGCTGAATTGGAGACATAGACCCCCCCCCAAAAAAGAAAGAAAAAAAAGAAAGAAAAAGAAGACATATTGTAACTACATAGCATGTTAGACAGTGCTGCACCCCCCCCCCCCCCCCCCCCCCCCCCCCCCCCCCACCCCCCCTCCTCCA
>VUQG01013727.1:5482-22148 GCA_015106755.1 Etia nguti | reverse complement strand
ACTGAAGGAACAATGGGCTGGGAGGTCAGTTCCTTAATCTTAATTATGCAAATTCTCATGACCATTGATCAACAACCACTGACCAAAACCCACTGATCAAAGACCACTGATCAATGGCCATGAGTACCATTCACAGAGAGTTGGGGAATGGCTGCAATCACAGCATTGTAAGATGGCGAAAGATGTACCCTTAGGCCCCCTCCTCGATTCAGAGATGGTCTTTCCCTTTTCACGTAAATGGCCTCCTTCACTCCGCGCTCAAACCAGCGTTCCTCCCTGTCCAGGATGTGTGCATCCTCATCATTGAAAGAGTGTCCACTGGCCTGTAGGTGTAAATAGACTGGCAATGGCAATGGCATTTATTGATGTGCCATCCTGGAGGAGTTGGACTAGCTGTGCAACCTCTATAGGGTCCAGGTATCACCTCACCCTACCACTAACTGACACTGATCTTGAGCAAGATACTGAACCCTGGGTTCCCCCTCATGCATCCGTTTGTGAACCCAAAAAAGTACTTCTATGAAAGAGTTTGTGACTGGTTAAATGAGGCTTGTAGTTTAAGTTCAAACAAACAAACAAACAAACAAAGAGAATGTTTTGAGTTCTCAATTAGAGTAGAAAATTGCTCTATAAATACTAGTCTATTTATCATAAATTACAATTCAGAATTTTACAAAATAAGTAAACTTAACCTTCCCCTACACCGAATTGTGACTTCGCACAACATTGTGATTGTAACAGATGGCAGGTCTCAAGCAACTTGTCTAATAATAAGAAAGTTGGATGGTTTGATCCCCGACTCCTCCAATCTGTATGTTGAAGGCTCACAAATTGCCCCTGATACATTCATGGCAGTGTAAATGTATGTGTGACAATCAAAAAGAATTTCAAAGCACTGAGTAAACATGAAACTGCTTTGAGTGCTCAGAGCACAAATGTTGCATTACCATTATGCCAATGCCATACCAATTATTACCATTATGACTATAATCATGGTTAGTATTAAATAAGCAATTGGTTTCCCATATATTAGATTGGTAGCTTTTGAATCTTGTGAAAATGATCCAACATGTAGGAGCAGTTAGTAAAAGTGCTAATGTTAAATAGTTGAATATGCTAAAAATCAAGGTTTTCATTTTAACAGAAGACACGTAACTAGACCACAAACTCATATCTTCATCTACAAATCAAAGAAGCAATAGAGAAAGTTCAATAAGTAAGCATTAAAGTTATTGGTGGTTTTTTGGCTTGCTGCTTCTGTCTGCTTGTTTGGGCTTTATGCAAAGTTATTATTAATCTGTGCTCTGTTCCCCTTACCCCTCAGATGTCTGTCCCTCCCTTAAACTGCCTCCGCTACAGACTTCTTCCTGTTAAAAAGGAGATTTTTGTTCCCACTGTCGCCAAGTGCTTGTTCAAAGGGGTCATCTGATTGTTGGGGTTTCCTCTGTATTACTGTAGGCTCTTTACCTTACATATCCCTTTATTTCCCAAGGTTCTGCCAGTGGGTTCATTTTACAAGCACTTTTTAAATAATAATAATAAATGAGGCATTCAGAAGGTATTGCTGTCCGAACATGTGCGCTTCACATTACAATACTGTTCAACCAAGAGAGAAAATTCAGTTGAATCCTGAAAGATGAGAATTTTATTTTTCGTTTTACAGCCAAAATGACAAAATAAGTCCATTAGGTCTGTATGAATCTTGGTCAAGAAAGGAATAAAGCACCTTGAGGCAACTGTTGTTATTATTTGGTGCTACATAAATAAAACTGAGCTGAATTAAAATAAGCTAGGCTAACAACAAAAAGACACTAGTTTTGCATTTAACTTATAGACCTATATAAATCACATTAATGACTTTTCTTATCCTGCTCTCTAAAAGATATCACATAATAAACTCACCCAACATTTGTTCCTTTAATTGAATTATTGCAACTACAGTGCTGCAAATGAGCTAAACAAAACAGAAAAAACACTGTATGACAAAAATAGGTCACCAACTGCAAAATGTGTAGATACAAAACCTAAAATTGTGAGGTACTCTTCTTAACTTTGTATGGGAGCTGCCATGCTTCAAAGCCATGATCCTAATCCTCCCTCCTCTGGCCAATAATTACCCCAATCAGATGATGAGAAGAAGTGGACGGTCTAGGGCAAGATGTAGGTTGATCCCTATAAAATTTACATAATCCCTTTTGTTTCCCTAAAGGGCAAAAAGAAATGCATGTGGAGTCAAAAGTGCACATTGGGTGTTTTAATGACAGAGAGGAGCTGAAAACTTTCGAGCTAGCCAGTGGCATCTCATTAATATATACACACAGGCTGGAGTCAGTGTTAAAGGATGGCTACCTGCTCCCATATTCCACCTCAGTCAGTGTTGATGTACTGCAGCTGAAATGAGTGGTGATGAGGAAGGAGTAGAAAGAGACAAGTGGCGATTGATGTTATAATGATAGTAGGTTTCCTCCCAGGGCTCCTGCCTCGCTGCAGCAAAGCTGTAGGCCTGGCAGAAACCTGCTGAGTACTACACACATTTTCTCTGACTTAGAAGATGAAGAATTCTAAATTCCTCACATACCACTAACAGGCATGTAAAGTAATACTCAGGCGTAGTGCTCATGCTAACATTAAGGTAAAAACTCTTCAGTGAGTTTATTCTTTTGTGTGTGCCTTGTTTAACCAGGTATTAATATCTAGCTTAGAATGTAGTGATTTTTCTATTATATACAAAGGATATTTCATTAATCCTGTTAATATCCACCAGCGACCCAACAACCTTTTTTGGGTTGGGCTACATGTAAGAACATACATACAGCCCTCACCATTAGCTACCCTTTGTCTAGATTGTACCAAAGAGTTTTTGCTTAAACTCCAGTGACTTGTTGGCCTTAGGATTAAGTTTACATCCGCCTACTTATGTGTAATTTTCAATTATTGACATATCAAGAAAAGGATTCCTATAACCAGAGACCAATAGAGTGATTTGAAAGCTGACATCTTCTAGTTTCTAAACTGTTTGTTTAGATAAACTTGAACCCATCAACAGTAAAGTAATTAAGGGTAGTTTAAAGACGTTAGTTAGTTTATTACTTATTAAATGTGATTTTTAGGTATCAAAAATTCCTGTAAAGTTGTCTGATATCCATAAACAAAGTTATTTACCACTACACATTTTAGTTTTGTGGAACAACAGGGCTTTTACCATAAATGCTAAATTATATGGAACCAATGTAATAGTAGGCCACAATTTACTGTTCACAGACGGGCACCAGTTATCGTTTGAAGATTTTATCAGGAAATGTTAAATCCTTTAAAGCAAAGGGTTTATTTGTCCTCTCTAAAATGGAGATGTTGTTAGATCCAAAAAATATCATTACTGTTATTAATATTAGCAAATCATTTAAAAAAATGAAATTTGAATTATTTCTATCTTTTGTTCTTTAGACTCTGAAACCAATCGTCTACTATTTGAACGCTCATTTTTGGCTGTCATTAAAATGCATAACTTACCTCTTTAATTACTAGGATATATTTCATTTTATGGACAACCTGCCATCAAGAAAGTGAGACACTGTTGAACTTGAAATCTTTTTGTGTAAATATCCCATTTAGTGGAAAGAAGGTGTCTTTCAATGTGTTTGTGGAAATTTTGATCTGTTATATAAATCACTACATTTTATGGAAACATGAATAGATTAAGCACATCCTTAAATAGACCTATGCCTTTATAAATGTTTTGACTCTGTTTTTACTATTTATCTTATTATGCTTAAAAATGATAAAGTCTTACATTTTCTTTTTTACATGCTTTTTTTTTTGGTAATATTTGTAGATGTGTCTAGACTCGAACAAACACAGGGCATGAACTTTAGGTGTTTTTGATATTTGCAGAGATATTAATAAAGTTGCATGCCGTTAGCTATGGTAATTTTGTGCACAATGAAGTCATTTCAAAATGGCCTTTGTCTGCTAGATATTTCAGAGGAGAGACTAAAATTAACTTTTCATCCAGAGGAGAACTGCAGCAAAAAAAAATCACTTGGACGTTAGACAACAGACTTGGACACAGAATTTAATTTTCCCATACCAACAACAGCTTCAGCTGCATGTTAAACTGGTCAGCCTATTGTGCAGGCAGCTGATTAAAGAGCAATTGTAGGGGGAAAAAAAGAGGATGTCTATTTCTCAGGGGTGGTGAGTGCCAGACAGGCAGCATGGCGCATGGCTAAAGGCTGTGTCTTGGTGGAGAACAGCCGTTCGACAGACTGCCCTGGGGAGACGCGGGCCAAACTGGATGCTGTCAGCATTGCAGCACAGGCAGCTGGAGAAACAGTGAAATAAAACACTTTTCTGTTGCCCATCCTTCAGAATCATGGGGGCCACCTTCTTCTCTTTCATACCACTGGAAACCCTAACTGGCTCCAACACCCTGGACCCTGACGCTGGGCTTCATTTACTGTAGGCACTTCAGTAACTTGACACTGCTGCTACATTTGGATGTTGGTGATATAGAGTATTCCTAACAGTCTAATGTGTTCAGTACCTGAGCAGGGTGATAGCAGCCCTATGGGGCCCTGTTAATCCTATTTCACATCATAAAAAGAGATTTATAGCTGAATGAGCAGCTGAAAAAGTCTTTTTGCTAAACTGCATCGCCAGTTGTGTCTTGACGTCTCCAGTATTCCAAAATGGCCAAATAAAATCTAAAAAATTTTTAAAAAGTGATTACTGAAAGAAACTGGATTGAGGTTTCTTTTGTTATTACCATATGAAACCAACTATGAAAGAACTCCTGAAGGAAGATATACCTTAAAACAATATATCACTTAATCTACCTGTTCTCTGGATTTCTGGGACACCTAATGGCTTTTTGAGCATAGGGAAAAAAAACCTTTAATTTGCACAAAGGATCTATAACTGTGTTTGTGCATGCAAACATAATGCAGTGGAGCAGGGTGTTTGACCAATACTGCAAATGGGTCACATTTAACATTAGAACTGCCAGAGCCCAGTGGGAAGGGGTAGGGGTTGTGCTAAGTTAGTTACCTAGTCATGTCTAGATATATGAAGTAAATTAGCCAAAGCTGGTAAAGTGTTGTTGAGAGTTCATGGTCATATTTGCATCTGTTAAACTCAAAGCAATTAAAAACAATGCCCCCCCCCCATATTATAGTGCGATATATAAATGGTTGGAAGGCATGAATTAAGAAATGCAAATAAACTATATAATCTTTATATTTTAATTATGAGCAAGCAGTGCACGCCAACACTAATGCTCAGGTTTCTCTGTTTATTTTCAGACGTCTCAACTGCGGGACTGTGAGGAAGCTGAAGGGAAGCCATTTTAATCACCCCTAAATAAACAAACAACACAACGATAGTGGAAGCACCAGTCTCGTCACCCGTGCATGAATGATGCGGAGTGAAAGCGTCCACATGTTTCTGAATGCAGACGTCTGGATGTCTTCATTTGTCAAAGCCGATTTCAGCAAGCTCATAATCGGAATGAAAAGAGCACTGACACTGGCAGTGATCAGAGCAGCACACTGTGGTGTCTTTTTCACATTTTCTTCGCTGAAATTAATTTTCGTATAAAGCCGTTGTATTTAAAGTGAATAAAGAGCTGTGATCTTGGGATAATTTGAAATTGGACTATAAAAACACCTTCTTATGTCAGCAGGCTTGTTAATTAGCACTTTAATTAAATTCAGTTTCAATGATAATACCAAACTGAATTTAAAAGGGTTGTCTTTACATGTGGCTCTGTTTAATGTGGATATTTCAATTACTACAGTTGTGTTTTATGAATAGTGAGAACGTTGAGTCATTTGAGGCTCCATTGGCCCTGTTTGTGTCTCATATTGCACTCTGGCTCTTGTTCTTCCTGTAATTATAGAAAAAAAAGTAATTCATCTGTACTGTGGCAAAAATTAGTACTTGGTTCATTCTGAAGCTCCAGTATCACACACGCTGTAACCCACTAACTAAGATGCAACACCTCAAAGTTCTGCTCTATCTACGCAACTAAAAAAGTAGAGTAAGACAGAAATGTGCTTAACAAATAAAGGTCCAAACTTCTCTCTTTGAATCTCCTAATTGGATCACAAAGAAATGCGGATTTCTATTGTACTTCCTTGTTTCCTGATGAACCCATTTTCATAATTGTGACCCACGGCACGTCTGGGGGGTGGGGGGCTTGTGTGCAATGATTTGCTTTTGATGATGCACTTGCTTTGGTGGTTTGCATTTTAAAAAGTTGACTACAGTCACAGACAGACTCCAGCCGGAATGTGATCATATCAGCCAAAAGGTGTCAGGTGCAAATGGTTTTGAGCTGCTCCACAACAATACCAGCTGAATTTTCAACACTTGAGATTTCCTCCGAGAGAACTATTCCGTATTACCGATCTATAAAAAGAAGCAAATTGCCTGCTTGCACAACCAAACTGCCATTTGACAGGGCCTCTGGGCTGCTTCTCATGGTCGCTATTAAAGCTCTGGGTGGTGTTTTCCTCTAGGGTCCTGACAGGCAGACTTCAGACTGCCCCCACCCAGTTTTCTCAATGCCAGGAGCAGACTGCTGCTGGATCTGGAAGGCTTGTTCGCTACTTACTGACAAAGCCTAAGAGGTGCATGGAAACAAGAGTGTACAGAAGTACCAACTTCTTTACACATCTCAGCAGTCTGTGTAAGATGTGTAATTCGAGCCTGGAGGGAGGAAACACTGGGAGAGGAGTTAAGTGCTGCCTGCTGATGAGGACGCTTGGCGAATGTTTAACAGATTTCTCTGGAATGGAATACACGTTGTGCTTTTATCCTTCATTCACGTTTCCTTGCTTAATGTGATTTGGGGAATGAAAATAGCCTTAAACAATTTGGAACAATATGGGGCACTAAAACTTTCCACTGACCGCAGGCGTGACATCATTGTTTATGGTTGGTTAGCAATACCATGAAGCAGGTTATTGGTACTGTAGCACTTCAGATAGGGAGAATCAAAGGTACAGTGTGAGGGATTAGGCCAGGATTTTGAAAATATGTGTGTCAGAAATCCAAATACCAGTGTACTGCACCCACCCTGAGAGAAGTTATGGACAATCATCCACTGAAAAAAAAGCTTTTTGATTGTTTGTTTAGATGCTTCAATAAAAAAATCAAAAATCAGCTGTCAAGAGCAGTCCGAGATTGCATGCCTCCAAAGGCTGCATCTAGAAGGACATTTGAATATGAATTATGTGATATGTCACTTCATTACTGTATATATCATCACTTCTAATTTTCCCATTTTTTGCTGTAAACAGATTAAATAATCACAATAATCCTTCAAAAAAAATCGCCGCTGCAGTCTAGGTGGACAGTTATCCATTTGTATTGCTCCTAACATCTACTGAGTGATCCAGACGCTGAACTTCTACTTCAGTCTCTGAATTGTTGGCTTTTGGCTGACATTGCCTTTTATTTAAAACACTTTTCATAACTTTTACACATATATGTTTATTCATTTTCAGATAGGCGTGTTTACATTTGCCTTGAAATGACATCTATGTGACCGTAGCTCAGGAGGCAGACCAGGTCGTCTACTAATCGGAAAGTTAATAGATGACCTGCTCCACTCGGCATGCCAAAGTATCCTTGGGAAACATACTGAACCCCAAGTTGTTTTCCAGTGCATTCATATGTGACCGTTACAGAGAAAACACAGAAAAAATGCTTGTGTGACTGGGTGAATGAGGTAAGCACTGAGTGCTCAAGTGGAGTAGAAAATTGAATCATACTTGTTATTAATCTCTGGCTCTCTTCCACAGCTTGTCTTTTATTCCGTCTTCCTTCTCTCAACCCAACCGGTCGCGGCAGATGGCCGCCCCTCCCTCAGCCTGGTTCTGCCAGAAGTTTCTTCCTGTTAAAAGGGACTTTTTCCTTCCCACTGTCGCCAAAGTGCTTGCTCATAGGGGGTCATGTGATTGTTGGGTTTTTCTCTGTATATATTATTGTAGGGTCTACCTTACAATATAAAACACCTTGAGGTGACTGTTGTTGTGATTTGGCGCTGTATAAATAAAACTGAATTGAATTGAATTGAATTAGAAAAGCACTATATAAGAACCAGTCCATTTACTCGCTTATGTAACTAACATCATATGATTTAAGACGGAAATGTCAGGTGAAGAGCAGAGATGCTGAAACATTGAGCCCAACAGTACATGAGCTGTATTAACTTTACTAATAATACATCTTGCACAGAGATAAAAACTCAGACATCCGTTAGCCCAGCTGATCTCAACTAGTAGACTGCACTTTTGAATGATAGAAATTTAAGCCAGCGTAGCAGATTTCACTGACACATTGTGTAATATTAATGTGCTTTCTGTTACCATTCACTGTCTTGTTATGCTACTACCCTGTAGAATCATATAATATATTATACACATCTTTCCTATTTTCTGTTTAACTGAATAAGTTACATTGTTTTGTGTTTTTCTGTGTGCAGAGGTAATTGAATTGTCCTGATATATACGTACCTAAGACTCTTTCCAAAGGAGCACTGATACAGAGTGGCTCATCCTGTGCAACTTGATTAGGATAAGATAATTAGGATTATAGTGTTTCTCTGACCAGTCAAACACAGACGAAACAAACAACAAAGAAGCATACCGTGGTTTAGCTCAATGTGAACTCTGCAACAGGTTTTTGTTGTTCAGTAGCCAAAAAAAAAAGGTAAACCTGTTTGCTGGCCGTGCCTAAAGTTGTATTCATTGTCATTAATATATTTACAACTGTTAATACTGTATCACAGAAAACACTTACTGACTTCATTAGGTTTGTCAGTCCACAATCTGCAGCAGCAGTTTGTCTCAGTACATCATGTTGCAACAGCTGTGTGTTCTTGCAGCCACTCCCTCCAACAAGTCATTGTTGCCTGTTGTGGCAGAGCACCTACTGAACCTAAATTAGTTTAAAAGGCCCTGCTGACAAAGAGCTGGTGCGTGCAGTCACGCAAAGTCTCACAGCACTAACTGCCTCAGAATAACCTTTTGATTCATCGCGGACGTTCACTTTTTTTTCTGTTCGACTATGATTTTGGCAGCAACGAGGCCAGACGACAACAGCTTCACTACTGTCACATAATACATCTGATACATAGTGTCACTTCCACGTGAGGATAACGGGAACCTTTTAATTAACAGACGCCATGGCAACAGTGAACATGCTTAGGTTAGGTACAATGAGGTGAAACAGACACCTTCCAGTTTAGGGAGATATATCTCATTAGGCAGGCTCTTGTAGAGTTGCATGCAGCTAGATAGTCAGACTGTTACAGAGAGACAAATGCAGGCATCTGATTTCTAACTGTTACACTTAGTTTCAGAGAGCAAGCTTTCAAACTTGAATGCAACTTAATATAACTTACATTCTTATCCCACAATCAGGTGGTTCACATGTCCCATATCTGCATGTATGGTCAACTTCAAAAGATCAAGAAAAGTACAAAGACTTTTAACTTTATTTCTGAGAGTGTACTTGGATCATACTTTAATATCTTATACCAAAAGTTTGAAAGCGGAAAGAAGGACAAGCAGTTGCAGGGTAATGAGCTCCAATCATGTCAGTCATTTTAGAGCCCTTTCTCCCAAACACATTGGAGCCCTGAACTTTTCTGGACATTGCATATAAAAGTACTTAACAGAACACAAATGTCTCATGCTCAGAATGGACATCAGAAGACTTCCTGTCTTCCTCCCCTCACCCCCAACCAGTCGTAGCAGATGGCCACACCTCTCTGAGCCTGATTCTGCTCGCGGTTTCTTCCTGTTAAAAGGGACTTTTCCCTTTCCATAATCATTACAATATCAAGCACCTTTAGGCAGTTGTTGTTGTTATTTGGCGCCATATAAATAAAATTGAATTTAATGCAAATTAAAAATATTATTTAAATTACATGATAATTAAGGATATTCACAATACCTACAACAATTATACAATGGGATCTTATCATTGCATTAAAATCTCGCTTTACTTTTAATGCCTAAAACTTCTGCTCAGTGCTTAATATTACAGCAATATTACTAAATAAATGATATATAAAGATACTGAGTTCATAAGAAAAAAGTCCTACAGTGAAACCAGCACAGGGTCTGTATCTATGTATAAAAACTGTAGAGAGAGAAAAAGGCATTGGCTTACAAGCAGAAGGTAAGAAAAAGAACCCTGGGTTGACATATTACACACTTCTTGTTTTTTCACAGGTGGCCGCAGCTGCCATGTTTATGAACCTATCAGGTTCTAGAGGAATGTGATGCCAGATATGTACATATGGATATGCAGTATCTACAGGCAAGGCACAAGATTTTTTAGTTAACTCCCAATGGATTTTACCAATCACTCTGTAAGTGCCATAATGCAATGTTAATTTCACTTTTTAAAAAACTTTTTAAAAAATCTATGTGTATTTAGAAATTATAGGAAATCTTATCCCAGATACTGACTGCTTCCACCGGACATGCAAAAATACTGGCGGCGTACACTGTGCTATGCCGGGCTGGCTCAGATGAAAGATGGCCACCGTAAAAGATTCAGTTAGACTCACAAGGTGAAAGAGGTTAAAAGTTAGCTGTGGTGATGTGATCACTGTTTGTCTCATAACACGACCGTGTCTACAGCTTATTTCTATGAACAGCAATGCAGCATGAATCGACACGCTGCATTCTATAGGACAATGGACATCGTGGAGATTCCCATGAAAATGAATTCACGCAAGGTTTATCAGTATATATAAATATATTTTCTCTTAATACAAAAGCACAAATGGATGGATTGTTGCCCAGTGCCACCTGGTACAGACTCCAGCCCACTCATGTCCCTGAACTGAACATGAAAATGGATAACGATGGAAGCACGGGTATTTTCTGCTTCATGACGTGACTCCACTGATGCTGGTAAGTCAGCTACAGGGTCATCAGCTGTGAGCCACATGACGCAGATGCTTGCAGATGTTTGGCCCCTTTAATCCTAGAAGATCTCCATGTGGTGGTGTAGCAGTAGGGATCTCTCTCTCCTTTCCTGTCCCACTTTGTTTTTATTCCTGAGCCACAGCCAGAAACTGCCTTGTCTGGACTCTTTAGCCATTCTTTCACTGTCTTACTCTGCATGGCTCCACTAATGCCAAGAGCCCTAGTTGTTGCATGGATTTTCCAGTGACACCTCTGTAGCCACTTTCCATTGGGTAGGAGAAGGATTTTCACCCTGCTTCTGTATCCCAACAGGTTACCTGATTAATTGACTCTGTGATTGGGATGCTGATGCACTGGTGTTATTTAGTTCTGCTTTATGTGCTTCCAAAACCTCTGCCAGCTTGCACAGAACCAGTCGTGATGTCATCTGTATCATAGCTGATTTGTACTCCATTATAAGATAGAGTAAACTAGGGTTATGGATGCTGCAGAGGTGGCAGTTCATTTCCGAGTCATTCAAAAGATGAAAGTTACATGCACTTAAGATACATAAATACGTACATTGCTCTATTAAGGAATCTCAAACTTTCTGTGAAATCTTCCACATGTTGGCCCATGGCACGGCACTGCTAGTAAATATACCTCAGGTTTATGTATTTTTTCTAATGTCGCTGGCTTACAACTGTAATTCTGAACATCTCGTCCTCCATTCTAGTGACTTCTGAGACCACAAGTTGTTTCCTCTCATTTGTTGTGACTTGGAGTTAGTGCCCAGCTGAGCCCAACCCTTCTCCTGATAATAGGGCATGTTGGTTGATCCTGGTTGTAGTTGGAGAATGTTTTTTCCAAACAGGGCATGAAGGGAGATCTTACTTGCAGACATATTTGTTGGCATCTTCATCTTCATGATGTCGTGGCAATCTCACACAACTTCATTGCTGGTACAGGGTAAACAGGTAGTACCAGAGCTTAATTTAACTGTGAGGGTCTTCAGTCTATTTTCTCCAGGCCTTCATAAAATTATGTAATGACTGAGGAAGTTTTGTGCTTGGCTGAGAGCTCCAAAGACTCTTCACTGGCTGCCCTATCAGCAGTGGGATCTTTTCCTTTTCATGGAAGAAGGAGATGTTATCAGTCCTGATCCCTTTACTAACTGACAGGCTTGACTAGTTTGATCTTCATCCTTGCCCATCGAAGGAGCTCTTCCAGTCTTTTCAGGAGCCTCCTTGTGAAATCAGCTGTTTGCAGGACTGTGGTGATGTTGTCCATGTTATCAATCTTATGGCTGGTAGATGCTAGCCTGATTGGGATCGCATTCCTTGGACACCAGTCAAGATTATTTTGAAAACTGCTGTGAATGAATAGATGGGCACAAAAGAAGTTGAAGTATAGTATGAGGATTCAGCCGTTAATATATCTAATGAGCTTAGTCTCTACCTCAAATTATTCTTTTCTTTGGCGTCCTTTTATATTAATCTGTACATGCTTGAGATTATACTTTTTTTTCTGGTGTGTCTGGCGTTAGCCCAACATATTTTTAAGTGAAAAAATATCTCCTGAAGAAAGCACAGAAAAAAGACAGAAAATATGTGAATACTCATGATGCTGACTGAAAAACAAAAAACTTTTGGAATCAAACATCCTGTTTCTCACACTGACTGCTGAGTGTTACACACACACACAAATATGTGTGTGTGTGTGTGTATATATGATAAAGGTAACATTAATCCAGATTAATTCAAACAATTTTCTGTGAAACACATACATGCAGGACTCCATTGTGTATCAAGGACAAAACGGATTAGCTGCAATTTGCATAATAAACAAACAAAACAAACATACAAAAAAAGCAAAAGTAAATAAACCTTGAAGTGAGTCCTTGTCTGCTTCTGTCCATTTTTATGTACACAGTTTATTAATCAATATTTGTGGGGCATAACTACAGTTGTTTTGCTTGTTGGGAGGTAATGGAGATTAATTAGTGACCTGCAACAAATGCTGTATGTATAAAGGGATAATGAGCACCGCTTTATGCTTTAATTTTTAAGTGATATGCCAAGTCATCTGAGAAAGTGGGAAATTAACTTTAGACTTTTTAATTGTGTTTTATTCTTTGTTTATGGTTGTTTGTTACTTAAAGACCCCTGGTGGGTCCATCTTTAAGCTGAAAGTCTCTGAAGCAGGGGACCAGTAATGAAACAGGTCCTGTTGTGTGAGTGGCCTGTCTCTGTGGGACTTTCTTAAGGTGACCTTCCACAGATTAAAAATGCCATTTAATGTCTCTCCATCAAATGCTATATTTGGCTCAAACATTAAAGACTCTGTCACCTATAAGAACCCAGGAAGCAATGGAAAGCCACTTCCACTCAGCCTGAAATGCAACTTTTTAATTATACTTTGATCTTCTTTTAATCTAGTCATTCTGTTTTCCTCCTCCACATCTGTACATAGCACATTTATCACAGGTTGGAAAAGCCACTCTCCCTCTGTTCTTTTATTTATATTACAATTGTGGATGTTCTCAGTAATCATATCCAATGTTTAAAATAATGGGGTCAAAGCATGAACAAGGAAACACATTAACTAAAAGTTCAGACTTTGGACTGCACTAAATACTCAGACAGTGTTGTTCTACTTTTGGCTGTGTATGATGTCACAGAGAACAGATATGGTCAACTTAGTCAAGCGTGGAATATGGAATTAAAACTATTTGTTTGGGGCAGTGGGTTAACTGATGGAGCTGCGCCCAGACCTATTATAAGACAGTCATAGAGGGTCTATTTTTAACTGTGGATCATGCAAAGCTAGTCTGGATGAGTCCAATAATGACAAATCTAGAGTTAAGAAGCAGATGTCCTCTTTGCGTTTAGCAGTATGAAACACTAAATGGCCAAAAAATAAAATAGTGATTCAGCCAGAGGTGCATTTAACAAAACACAGTGATATACAGTATACACCATATACAGTGCTGTTGGTTTAACATGTAAATTTGGCCACATCACACACACACACACAAAATGCTGAAGCCTTTTTGTGTTGTTTGTGATACATCCAGCATTCACACAGCCATACAAAATCTTGTTTGAACACAAATGTGGTGCTATCAGACTCTAATAAAATTCTAACTGAATGAAGCTGAGCTGAAACAGAACATTGTAATCACATATAATTCACACACTAGGAACAACCAGGAAAACCGACTTTTACAGAGACACACACTAACTGCATTACCTCATGGAAAAGGCATACAGTCGTGCACTCGGATATATGGGCTAATCAATACACACAGCTGGAGATGAAAGCACACTGGGAAAGGCAATCTGTTGAAAATCAGTAACATAACAATTAAACTACATTATAAATGCTCTTGACTTCACCCACTTATCTTTTCTTCACTTGAATAACATCATGATGAAGGATTACTATTACTTTAACACATTATGTGCCAGCATTTGTTAAGCGGCTGTGGTTGTTTCAGATATTTCTTTGTGGTGAGGTTGGTTCAGACCCTGGAAGAGCGATGAAATTCACTTTTAATTATATTAATGTTTTTAATTGAAGCAAAATAAGTAAGTAAAATGTTATTTGTATAGCACCGTTCAAGATAAAAATCACAAAGTGGTTCACAGAAGCAAAAAAAAACCAAAAACACACACACACACACACAAAATAACAGTTTTTAATTGAAGGTGAAGATTTATTAGGAGTTGCAGTTTAGATGATTGACTGTCTCCTCTCCACAGTGTCTGAACTGATTTCCAGAAGACCTTTTATTAAAAACAAAATCAACCGTGACATCATCAGAAAAATTAATAAAAGTGGAAGTCCCCAAAAGCCGTGGAAATCTGTCTTTTTCACTGGAGCTGTATTGTGTGAGTGCGTGTAGAGTTCAGCTGAGACACCCACTATACTAAAAAATCTCTTGCCCTTTTCCTGAAGAAACCCAAGTGACAACATTTCCACAGCCGTGGACCTCCAGTCTGCTCACCCCCCTTAAACTCCACCTCCATCTTCGTATTGGCTCTCCAGGTCTGTTGCGTTCCCTTCTTCGCGCTGCTGTTGGATAATGCCTCTGTCCGTCTCCTTAACTGACACGAGTGGAGCTGTAGTCTCCTCCCAGCGGCAGCAGACGATATTTGAGTGGAGACCAGTGGATTGTTGTACATAGAGCCGATTCAGTGTCGTCAATGGGAAGCACGCGAGACGGTGGCAAAGCTAGTTACGGTCTAGATTGAAATCCACAGCTGCACCATGCTCTCCAGGTCTCTCCCGTGTCTGTGGATTACGTTTTGCCTTCATTTATGCTTTTATGTAGACAGCGGAGAAGCACAGAATGCGAAGGAAGGTAAGTTCCTAAAGTTTTTCTCTCTTCCACCCCACTGCAGTTGGAGACGACATTAACATAAATGTGTCAAAAATCAGCACATCGCGTCCTGACATTTAAAGAAAAAAAAAATAAATCTCTTTTTGCTTTTTAATTACTCGGAATTTTAATGTCAGGTAATAACTGAACAGGGATAACAGGACTGTCTACTACCAGGTTTTAGTGCAAGCGGTCTCTTGGTGTTTTTACGCACGGCAACTAAACGCTGTAGATTAGGTGCAGAGGCTCCAGTTTTTTATTTTTGTTCCAACATCAGTGGGTAATCGGCACAAATAACCTGCACGTTAAAGATTAACGGTCTGTCAGGCGTAAGTGGGTTTATATCTCGGCAGCAGTCTCGCCTCGCTGGAAGTGAGTAAGCCTTCTGGACGCAGTTTCGGAGCGTTATTTCCTCCAAAGTGTCCTCGGCTTTTGACAGTCGTGTCTGTTCTTGTTTCTTGGAAGGAAAATCCAGTGGAACGATGCGGAGACATGATCTCCCTTAGACTTTCAAGTCGTCCAGAGTCAAGGCAATCGAAGACTAAAATGGAAGGGAATTCAGATATATGATAACAGCTGATAATTGGCGCCTTCATTTAGCCAGAATTGAGTTAAATGATATTTTACGATCGTGTTAGTAAAAGCATAAAGTCACCCGCAGGAACTGGTGTTCGTAGCGGAAAGTACAGCGTAATAACCGTAGAGGCTGGAATGGTGTGAGGAATTGTGAATCACAGGTGAATGCGGGATTTCGTAGACCTCCATCAGACGTTTTATTTTTTTTATTATGTAAAAAAACAACTACAAATAAGTAAATATTGATTTTATTGATTGATTTTTTCCCCCGGCGGTGCATTGTGTCCGCTTCCCGTCCCCGTCGTGATGTAGATGTCTGCTAATATTAAATACAATTGAAACAACTTCCTCCATTTTTCGGGAAGCCGACGCGGTGCCGCTCTGCGCTCTCTCACGCTTCCCCGCTGCCCTCTTCGTCGCCGCCGTCCTTTAAAACTGCGGAGACGCCACATGTCACACATTGTTTCGCTGTAGTTTTGTGGCCGTCTGGAGCTCAAAATAGCCTTCATCTTTTTGCACTTGTAAGTCCAGGGTAATAAGAGATACTTTCTTCCTAACGCAACAACTTCCATGCTAAAATTACTTTTAATTTTTAAAAAAAAGGAAAATATATAAATTAGAGACAAATGCGTTATTTTTCTTAGTGATTCCTATTACGTATGTTTTGTTACTGTTTTTGATAGTCAGCTAGAAAGTTCCAAGCATGAGGACCTGTCTGCTGCAGTGTGTACCTTCCTTTCTGCGTTTTTTTTTTTTTTTTTTTGTTTCTTTCTTCTTT
>VUQG01013724.1:14625-25301 GCA_015106755.1 Etia nguti | reverse complement strand
CAAGCTCATTCTCCCTCAACTATCTCTCTCTCTCTCTCTCTCTCTCTCTCTCTCTCTCTCTCTCTCTCTCTCTCTCTCTCTCTGTGTGTGTGTGTCTGTGTATGTGTGTGTCTGTGTGTTTGTGTGTGTGTGTGTGTGTGTAAACCATACAGTCTTTGGTAATAAACCTTTGTTTATGCATTTTGAAAATCTTACTGAGATGGCCCACCCTCTGTGCTTCCTGCTTTTCTCCATTTACTTTAAGCTTTCAGTAGTTTGGATGGGTATATATTTAGGTATTTCTGCATATATAGTCCAGTTATATAAAGTGTTATCTCAAATCAAATGTCTCTAACCCTTTGAAACAGGAGCATTTTCTTCAATTTCCCATTCAAGGGTTGGACAAAGTATTAAATCTACCACATCCTTGTATGACTGCACAATGATGTCAAAAATGGTAACATTGTAAATGTATTTAGTTATTTGTTTTATTCTACAGATTTATCCCAATATCAGATTTAATTTCAGTTTCCAATTTCAGCAATAATTTAAAATCTTCTTTGGGGTGACTTTTAATCATAATCACAGTCATAATTACATTAATTAATAAATAATAATTTACTTGACCTGAAAACATATCCATTATATTTTATCATTTTAAATGTCTGTGATAGTCTTTTATTAGCTAAAATAAAACATTTTGTTTGTAGAACCTTATATATATATGTTTAGTTTTGTTAAACTAGTTCTTTTTGCTTAGTCTTGCTTTAGAAGGGATGATAATAATAGATTTCTCTTTTTCTTTTTAACTTATTGTGTGAATGCAGATGTTACTCCTATGTTGGTCGCCTTGGTTATGGCCAGGCAGTGTCTCTGGACCGTCAGGGTTGTCTCTACCATAACACCGTCCAGCATGAGCTGCTCCACGCCCTCGGTTTCAACCATGAGCAGTGTCGCTCCGACAGGGACCAGCACATCCGAATCCTGTGGGAGATCGCATCGGGTCAGAACCTGATCCATTCAGTCATACATCTGTAACCCTGATTTCTGGTTGTGGAGGCGCTCTCCAGTCTCTTTGGGCTGTTGGTGTATTGCGGGCTACAGTTTATCTTTAAAATGAGCTTCCATAATGAACAGCAGCACAGCAGGACAGGGTGCACTCAACTATGAACAAAAGTGACCTTACAAAATTCCATAAGAAATAACTTAAATGTTATACATAAAATTATAAAGTAAGGTAAGTGACAATAAAGTCATTAAATATATTATAAACTCAAATATGTAAAATTATAAATCTAACTTTTTGACTATAAAGCAAACATTAAATGCAACACAAAATGCAAACATTAACTCTCATCAGCCTTTTCTGATGCATATTATACTTTTTCTCTCTCAGGTTGGGAGTATGCCTTTGACAAGATCAACACATTGAACCAGAACACCCCCTATGACTACAACTCAGTCATGCAGTACCACAGGTCTGAATCACATTCATCAGACATCTGTTCATTCAGATAAAGTTTTAAGCTTTAGTTCAGTTTTTATTATTATTGTTATTCTGATTTAGTAATACGTTTTTTTTTTTTGCATGCTGAAAAAAATGTTTAGCACATCTTACCGGCACGTAGTGACTCTGAATATAGTTTATGAAAATATGAAAACATCATCCTCCTAATGAGAGCCAAGTGACAAACTTTTATTTGCTCTTTTCTTTTTGTTTTTCCAATGAGAGGCAAAGAGACCATTTCAATTATAAAGCAATAGTTTCTCATTTTTTCTTGAACACAAACAAACCAACGGTGCATTATTCCAGGTATGCCTTCTCTGGCAACAACAAGCCCACCATGGAGCCCATTCCCAATCCCAATGTTGAATTTGGCACAGGCACTGAGATGAGCCAGAATGACATCATCAGACTGAACAGGCTATACAAGTGTTAAACAGTAAGAAATTCAACGCAAGTTTTGAATGTGCAACATGTTATAATTTAATTTAAATAAATGAATAACTGAGACTTTTATTATGATACAACGCTAAGGCAATGATTTGGTTACGTCTATGCACAAATCTTGATGGAAAGATCAGGGTTTCTGTATTAATCTGTACTTTAAGGTAGAGGAGCTTCATCACAATGGTTACAGTAATATAAACTGCATTTAGGTAATGGATAAAAATAATGGGGGGAAAAAAGTTGCAATCGCCTTTTTTACTTCAACAACTGACTTTTTAACTCTTTAACTATGTTACCTGACTATCACCAGAAGGCAGTGTGCTTTGAACATGAAGGAAGGAAACCATCGTAAGCTTTTTATTCAACTGGTTCTGATGATGAAATCACTGTTGCAAAATGGTGACATTTAAATAAATTGCAATTTATTCACACACATTCACATTATAAAGCATCGAAAAGGTGCTAAAAGGTCATAAAAAGGTGTTTGTAAATGGGAGTACAGGCTAATGCTGCTAAATATAACTTGTGTGTTGGGCAACCAATAGTAAACCTTAGTTTCACACTTTTAACATCTTTCTTTTGTCTTCATAGGTGCTAATAGCAGTCCTGGAAATGTGGTGCCATTCAGACATCAGAGCAGTTGTTTCCAAGACTATTTTGTCACTCTTTCATACAATTTAACACTTTGCGTTAAAAATAAATCTTCATTGAATCTTTACTTTTAAGTACTATGCCAAAAGTTCAAGAAATCTGCTGATGAAAAATAAAGTTGTAAAACAGCAGAAGTTGTATAAATGACATAAAATGACAACTTACAGTGTAAAGGGAGTCCTGCAGTGAATTTTCTCCCATGAGCTGGGTGAAATGGAAGAGAGCTTTTGAGCAAATGTACATAAATCATCACCCCCTCCCAGAAGCAGGCAGCTTTTTTCAACCAACAAGCACAAAATATACAATCAGCTGAAGAAACTTAAAAAAAAAGAATCATTAATATTGTAGAAGTTTTACTTTTTAAACCCCGAATCTGACTATTGAATTGATTTGAACTAAGGGCTACTTGCACGGCAGACATGCTCCACACAGAACAGCCACAGGTGGGATATGAACCCAGAACCTTCTTGCTGTGAGGCAACAGTGACGCCTTCAACTTTAAAACAAGCCCTGAATATTGCATCTTAGTACAAGAATAATTGCTTATGTAAAAAGAAATGCTCTTGTAAAGGTTGAAGCGCTGATACGACTCCTTCACTGAGATGTCTGTAGCTCAGAAAGTAGAGCAGGTCTGCTTATTGTCAGTAGGTTGGCGGTTCAATTCCTGCTTGTTCTATTCTCTGCTTTGTGTGTCTACATATCCTTGAGCAAAACATTGAACCCAAAAGCTTTTTTCAGTGTGTTCACTGCAGCATGAGTGTTAAATAGAAGGCACTTAAGTGTAGAAAAAAGTGCTTGTAAGAACAGGTAAATGTGGTATGTGTGCAAAAATGATAAATAACAACCAACCCATTTACTTAGAGGAAAAAAGCAGAGACTCTGAAATGCACTCAAAGTAAAAAGTAGCTCTTGGAGGACATTTCTACCAGAAAGGCTTTTCCTTTATGCAATAATACTACATGGGAATAGAAACTTTATTTCAACTTAATTCTAATTCTAATATAATTCCAAAAGTAATATAAAGGTGGAATTCAGTGAGTTGGTCTAATCAGTGCTACCAGCTGGTATTTAATTTGATATATGCCACCCTTGATTTAACCTAACACTGAGTGTGAACACACAGCTTAAAAACACTGGTGCACTAGTTGGAAATATTCCATTACTGAAAACCAGTGTAAACTGAATAACAGGACATTTCACAATATAGTAAAAAAAAAACAATTTCAGCAACACATCATAGCCTGAGCTGTCCCAAGGCACAAGCTGTCCAAGCAACTGCTTGAGGCCCTCACAACAGCAGGGGGCCTCCACAAGCACTTAAAATGCCACATGAAACAGGTTGACATAAGTGTATATTTTTTTGTGGGTGTGATATCTATTGTAATCATACAAGAGAAGGGAAATATTTTGATTAATGTTAGTGGTTTAATCATTTTCAGTGTCAGAGCTGGGGTCATGCTCATACACACTGTGCTTGGTTCTCCATTGGCAGTGTTGTCTGATAGAAGGAGCTTTGCACTTTACCTATAGTTGCCGGGCGGAGGCAGTATTCAAAGTATGTGGTACAACCGATGCAACTTTTTCTTACTTGTGTTGTCTTTGGTCTGTGCAGCCATGGTGAAGAGTTAAGTCATAACATACAAAGAGCTAATAAGAAACCAAACATTTAAAAAAAAAGAAAAGTGTCTACTGCCCAGTCTCTGTGTTTTTTCACACTTTAGGTCTTTTTGCATTGTTAAGTTCTCCAATGCTTTCTTTCTTTCTTTCTTTCTTTCTCAGGATGTACCAAACTGTAGATTTTGCTACTTCTAATATTGTAGCAATTTCTCCGATGTTTTTTTTTTTCTGTTTTCGCAGCTTAAGCATGGCTTGTTTCACCTGCATGGAGAGCTTCCTTGATCGCATGTTGTCTGTTCACAGCACAATCTTTCAGAAGCAAGCACCTCAGATCAACTCCAGGCCTTTTATCTACTTAATTGATAATCACATAATGAAGAAACTGCCCACACCTGCCAATGAAATAGCCTTTTAGTCAATGTGTGAAATTACTTTAGGTCCCTTTAAAAAGATGGTTGCACATGTATCCACATTCATGCAATTTAAATGTGGATACCCTCAAATGAAAGCTTATAGTCTACACATTATGTCCATGTCCACTATATAACTATAATTGGAATATGTTTAAGTAAATGGGTAAAAAGAAAATAAAAAAAACTTGTGTCAGTATTCAAATATATATATGGACCTAACTATATATTTCAGTTTTACATTTCCACTTTAAATGTCACTGATCAGTTCTGTCACACGAGTGGTGTGTTTTTGTACTCTCCCTGGGAAATCAAGCAGCTGAAACTTTAGGCAGCACACACATTTTGTGACACACTGAACAGAAACTGTTTGCTGGCAGTAATTTGTTGAGCTGTTAGACACATTTTAAAATTAGCTGCCACTTAAAACATGTAACTTGTGGAAATGTCCGTAACATCTGGAAACGCCATTCCAGATAGTTCAGTATGGAGAGAAATTTGTCTCAAAAGGTTGAAAAAAATATAATAAAGACTTAAAAAAATTTTGACTACTCACAAATGTGTTCCAGTCTACACACAAATATAAAATTATTTTGTGCCTTAGAGTCTCATTTTGACCACGCGATATCTTAAAATCCCTGGACTTTTCAAGTTCAGATGTGCAAGATTTTTGCTCCTGTTCAAAATTTTGTGCGTATTCACAATAAATCCCACATATGTACAATGATTTTATTTCAGCTGTGTTAACTGACTGAAAAGAAGAAAGGCAACACAAGACAGGTTAAGAAACAACCTTTGTACAAGTTTACGATGAACTGCTCTTATCAAGGGATCGTGGGGATATGCAACATGGCATCAAGGTAACATGTATTTATCTTGGGCTTTTCACTCCCCTCTTCTCCTCCAAAATGTCCATAAAAGGACTTTTTTGTTCCGGTGCAGTTATCTTTATAAAGTGATGTTCAACCACATTTTATTATGATGTGTTTCTGTCACTTCAGGGATAGCTGTAAGTATCATCTATAAATTCTCCTTAGTTCTGTTTTAAGAATGCTTGTTTAAACTGAAAATAATCGAATTTCAAAGAATTGAAGCAACTGGGTAAATATATTTTGTATCATTATTGCAGATATTTTGTTGACATGGTTGGGGTTAGGTGTGTTCTAGGCCTTGTGGCCCTTTTGGCAGTTTCTGTCTGGGCTGAAAGTGAGGTAAGGGATTCTCCTTTTCTAGCACATCTTGAATGATTTGGTGGAATAAATGTGGAACAAATTTCATTTTTTTCTCTCTCTCCTTTTTGTCTGTAAATAACTCCTGGAAAATTCTGGAATCTGTAAGTTTACCATTGTTTTTGAGTTTTCTACTTTCGGAAAATATTGCAGATTTCCTCTTGATGTGCTTCTCCGCTGAAGTGCTTTTCTGACGTTGTTTTGCACAAAAAAGGCTAATTCTGGAACACGTTTGCGTCACATGTAATACAATGTATCGCAGCTGACAACTGTGGATTTCAGTCACTTCCGTTAAGAGCTCATTAAGATCACATCGTTTGGCCAGTATGAAAAGGAGGAATGACTTGCATCATTACTTGCATCTGACTATTGCTTTAAGACAAATTTACTGACAGTGAATCCATCCTTTAATACAAGACATTCTTTTTTAAAATGAAGTGTAAAAACATTTATCAAATAATTATTTATTTCTATGATCATCAGTATGCCAACAGGACTTCTTCATTCCTTTTTGTGCAGGATGCTAAGGTTCTGTCAACTTCAGAGCGAATTGAAAGAGCGAACAGAGATATTGGTAAGAATTTTTAAAGCCATGAAAAAGTTTAACCCTCTTTTCTCCGCCCTCCTCTAAATTCTCAGAATCTCAGTGTACTTAATGGTACTCAGATCCTTTAGAATATCACAAATATTTTAGATCTCAGTAAAAACAAGAATGATGTAAGAGTGAACCAGACAATTGAACTGATTGCTGTGTTTGCTGCAGTCCGTTCCCCTGATGAACCCTACATAGTGGATGATATTGCTTATGCCTCTGAGGCTGACAGAAACGCTGACCCCTGCACCGCTACTGGCTGCATGTGGCCCAAGTCCGCTGATGGACGTGTCTACGTGCCCTACACCCTTTCCAGCGTGTACAGTAAGGAGTAAACTCATCTCTGAATGCTATTTTCTGCACTTATGTCCAGGAACATGGTGTATTACACTGGAGACATTTTTCCTGCAGTATATCACAGGATCACGTTGGTCTAGTGGTGGTTTAAAATGTATGTTCTTTTCTGTTTTTCCAGCCTCTCGTGAGGTGGCAGTCATCGAGCGTGCTCTACAGTCCTTCGATTCTATATCTTGTATCCGTTTTATCAGACGCACAAACGAGAGAGACTATTTGAATATCCAGAGTCTTAATGGGTAAACATGAGCAAAACATTTCATTTCATTTCATTCTAGTTTATCTAAGTTTGCTTGTTTTTCTTTCTTTGCCCAATCTGTCTCAAGAAAACCTGTATTTAATTTTAATATGTTGACTAACATCACTATTTTTTAGTTCATTTAAGGATTAGTTAAGGATTTCAGACAGTAGGTGGATTCAGACTAAATGTAACTACTAAATCATGCATCAGAGCCTTTTGTTCGATTAATCCAGGCCAAAGTCTTTCACTTTCTCAACCAACCAGAACGCCTAAAAAAGAAAAGCTTCATAATGGCAAAGTTACAGCAGTCCCCAAAAATTCAGTTTCTGTCCATACAAAGTGTTTCCTATTGTTTTAAAATGGCTATGCAACCTTTCTGTGAATGAGTTAATGAAGCACCACATTTCTGGAGTTGGTAGAACTCCAGAAATGGTATTTGCACTACATGGTGAAAAAACAGAGCAAACAAATGTCACATAGAACAGGTTTTAGCAACATATTTAATACCTGCAGAATATGTTAACTATTCCCTGTTGTGTTAAAATGAAACATATTTCGAAAAGTTTGTGCAGTTACAGATTTGGAAAAAAAAGGAAGAAGACATTTTTGCAGCTTTTGTAACAAGATTTATTTTGTACCTTTGTAGGTGCTACTCCTACATCGGCCGTCTTTACTATGCGCAGGAACTGTCCCTGCAGCAATCAGGCTGTGTTTACCATGACACTGTCCAGCACGAGGTGCTTCATGCTCTGGGTTTCAATCACGAGCAGACACGTTCTGACCGCGACGAATACATTCGCGTTTTGTGGGAGAACATCACTGCGGGTTTGTCTGTTTTCACTTTTCACTATCCATGACAGCAATATAAATACAATACAGAAGGAAAATATATATATATATAAAATATAGGAAAATATAGGATTACTTGGGGGTTTTGGAAAATGTGCTGATTGCCTTTTTTACCAAAAGTTGAATGCAAAGACAGCTACAGCTGTCAGAACTATTCTGTACTTCAGGCTTTGCTTAACTTTGCACAAACACTGTCAACAGACAAGAAACAAATTCATAATATCAACATGTCTGTTGATCATCATTAACACACTATAACCCACTTATTTCACATGAGCAAAAACCAGTGTTGAAATCGACGAGGACACAAAACTCCATAGTGCTCTACAAGAAAGCAAAATACAATACATCATAAAATGTCAAACTATCTGAACACTCAAAGAAATATAGAGTGGACTGAAGCCACAGAAACAAGATAAAGAATGAATCATGGAGCTCATGATATTTCTGTCTCTAGGAATGGAGCACAACTTTGACAAAATCAACACTTTGAACCAGGGAACCCCCTATGACTATGGCTCTGTTATGCATTACCACAAGTAGGTATCAGTAGCAGCAGCTCCATGTTACAGCTGTGGCTGCCATCATCATGTTGAAAGATGTTCCAACAGGTGTTAAAGTGCAAAGAAAACTGAGTGAATGTGAATTTTTCTTAAGAATGAAGACAAACATGGTCATTTTCTTTCTTTCATTTTTCTTCGGGATTGTGTATTTTTTTAGAATATTTTTGTACGTTCTATTTCATATTTTATGATTTATTCTGGCTTGGTAAAATTTCATAGTCAATTTGGCAAATACTTATTGTATAGTAGGCGTAATAACTTTCAGTAACTTCCCTTGGAAAAAACAAACCCTGTGTTTTCAGGTACGCCTTCTCCAAGAACAACCAGCCCACTTTGGTGGCTATCCCTGATTCCAATGTCGAGTTTGGATATGCCACTGAGATGAGTCAGATGGACATCCTCAGGCTCAACAGGCTGTATGGATGCTGAACAGACTCAGGTTATTATCCCAAGTTAATCATATACTATCCCTCACACTGCATTGTTGAAAATGTAGTGAATTTCTCATAATAAACCTTAATGTTTTTCTATCAGACAGATGACCAGCATGATGCAAACAATCCAACTCTTCTTTGGAAAATATTATCATTATCATTAAACAGTCACTTGATCAGCAAAATAAACATTTTAAAATAATTCAATAAACCTCCAATAAAGCACCTCTGTGTGTGTGTGTGTGTTTTATGTTTAAGAGTGTTTGTTTAAATCGCATGAGCTTAATTTCTTCTGAAGTTCATATTAACATGTTAAAAGTCATTTATTTTCTGTTTCATATCTTTCCTTGTTTCCACTTTCTGTTTCATTTTGTTATTGTTGTCTTTGTGTCTCTAGTTGCTTTCCTTCCTTTGTGACCGTCTACCTCGTTCATATTTGTTTCACTTGTTTTATTGGTTTTCACTGGTCTGATCAGGCTGTGTGTATATGGCCTTGCTTCTCCCCTTTTCAGCTGTCATTTCATCTGTTGGCTCTGTCATGGTTTTTGTGTCTTGTCTGGATTCCTGTTCTGTTTTTCTAGCACTTTAGACTATATGTATCTCTGTTTTGGTTTTTTGGGGGTTTTTTTGGCATCAACCATTAAAGGGTCGCCTTTTTTTCTTTAGACTGTTTTCTGCATATGGGTTTTCTCTCCTGTGAAACTTCATACGTTTCCTACTCAGTATTACTGTATAACATGAATGATGGCACTACAAAACTATCAATATAAAAACTATCAAAGGTACAAAAAAACAGAAAAATGAAATGAAATGTTTGCCAACACAGACAAATACAGTAAAATCTAGATCTGAAAATAACACCTTTTTTTCCCCTTTGACTTAAAGAAACATTAAGCAGGATTTAAGCTGTCTGGTGTGTTAACAAATAATTAATTCCTCTGAATGACAAACAGGACATAAATAAATATTACAGGGATAATGGGTAAATGGAAAAGCAGCCACTGGTTAATTTGAGCATTCATAGGTAAACTGGTTTATGGACAATTCTTACTTTCTAAATGGTGTCACTGACCTCAGAGAAAGCTTAACCAATCTACAGCTTCCTTTGGGAACAAGCACGTTGGTTCAAGGTAAAGTAATCTTATCGCTTGTAGCAGGTGTGTTTATACCTCATGTCATTCACAGGGACTGTTTACGGAGCAGCAGGGTATTACTCACCTAACTTATTCAGTATATGTGGCGTGAGTGCCAACTGATAACGTTTGTTTTTTGCCTGATGTTAATTCTAGTTCTTCTCTGAATGCTCTCGGTGGTTTAAAATGACATTTTATGTTCAGTTTTATTTGTTTTCATACAAAGACTAATCCATGAAGCCCACAATTTTCAGTGACAGAGACACTTAAAACAGTTTTGAAATGCAATAGGCTTCTTCTATGCCTTAACAGGCCAGCTTGGGATTTACGGGGAATTGGGAGAGCGGTGTGGGACAAAGGACAGCACTAAAGCTGCATTTTAAAGACATTTCAAAACCTAGAAAATACTGATTTAAGTCAAGTGTGGAGTTTGTTTGTTTTTTATTTGTTTTTTATTTTTGTTTTTTAGAAAAACACAAAGCTTTACATCCTAACAGATTGTCCAGTATAATATTTTACTTTGGATTTGTTGGTGCTTCTTTGTGAACAATATGTCACTAAGAATAATTCAGATTTCTTTTTTCAATCTGAATATTTGAAACAAATTCTCAATAAAATTAAATAAAAAAAAAAAAAAAGAATAATAAAAAAAAACCGAAAAAATATAACACAC